>OMNV01026431.1:0-10759 GCA_900303265.1 Brotula barbata | reverse complement strand
GGGGGGGGGGTCGATTGAAATGGATCTCACACGTGACTATAAATGTACATTTCAGTTTGGTTTTGAATTTTTGCCGGTCCGTTGACCTTAACCGGACCACAGCGGACAAGCTGCTGCGTTCGGTGTTTTAGGGGGACTCATGCGCATATTTCACATTTTTCCAAAAGCATAAAAACATACAGCATCGCCACGTCTGATGCCGATAATGCAACGGCTCAGTTCGAATCGCACATTAAAGCAGCGACCGAGCGAGTGCATTAGGCAGAGCTGATATTAAACTTGGACGCCGCAGTGTTTGGAAAAGGTTCAGACGTTCTGAGGATTTGTCAGTTCATTTGTTTTTATTGTTGTGATCATGTGTTTTTACTTCAAAGCCTGGCTGTGGAGCAAAATGTCCCCAGATGGACAACAAGGACAGAACTGAGTTCATTTCGGTTCACTTTTGTTCACTCGAGCGAGTTAGATTGAATTGTATCAAATTGCCTCGGACCTTGTGTTCTCTGTTAGCGCTTCAGTACCCTGTACGCCAAAGATCAAATATGCCTTTACGGCTTCTTATGGCTTGATGAACTCTGCGTCTCTGAGTGTGTGTGTGTGTCTGTGTGTGTGTAGGATGTGGATGATAGTCAGTTGCTGTTGTGTTTTATGAGTTGTAAAAGGTACAGGTAGATAAAAGGCAGACAAGAGAGTGGTGAAAACCAGAGAAACTCTGAAAGGAGTATGACTTGAAATGAAAACGAAGATGGACACACAAGGAAGGATGGAACGGACGAAAGATTGTCAAAGATGACACCATGGCTCCAATACATTTTATTCTTATGAATCTATTTTGCCATAGGGACTTTTGGGTAATACTGACACCAGTTGATATCTTTGTTGTCAACATTACAGTCCTCATGTTTAAGCTAGCCGTTCGTTCCATAATGGCGGTTTGTGGTTTATCTCTGGTTACGTTAGCGTCCGATATTGACGTTTTGCTGATTTTGAATCCTCGTGTTTTACAGCCTTACTGACATTAATGATTCGTCGTGAAAGGAAGCGACAGGGGCCTCATCGTTTGTGATAAGTGTGAAAAATGTAACTTTGAGACACTTGTTTGTGGAGAGCTCAGTGTTTCTGGCAGCCCTGGACCCAGAGGGAACCATCCCACTGACTCCTGCTACATCACGGTTCATACTCGTCATTTCAGTCTGCTAGCGAAGCGCATAGAAGTGCCAAAAAGATTGTGGGATGTGTGGTGTGATGCACTATGACGAGGCGAAAGACCAAGACGTGACTTTGTGTAAAATCCTGAACGGCAGAAGGAAGTCCAGACAAAAGTGACGTGGACAGAGAAGTGGTGGCAGGAATTCATCTTCCAGAACAAAAGGAATGAATCTATCCTGAAGTGTAACATAACAAGACTTCCTGCGAGCCATGGGAACCATCAGCACTCATTAGAGACACAATTTGAGAGAATTAAATAAACCCCCGACATCAATTGTTGCTTCATTTTTTCCTGCAGACACGTTTCCAACATCTCAGGTATCAAAAAAATCGGAGTTTCCCACCGCTAATTACAGCGTCGGGTGGTTTCTCCTGTTTGGAACTCATAATCATCATATTTCCGACCGCACGCGAAGGCTGACACGAGGTACCAAAACAGTCCTCTGACGTCTCTTTAACTTTGTTCATTTACTTTATTTGATTTACCGCTCGACG
Source organism: Brotula barbata (assembly GCA_900303265.1). NCBI lineage: Eukaryota > Metazoa > Chordata > Actinopteri > Ophidiiformes > Ophidiidae > Brotula > Brotula barbata. Next base: position 9,058 of record OMNV01026431.1, on the reverse strand, counting down.
GCGAAGACCTGGACCAGCTGCTCCCCCCCGATGGCAATACATTACTAAAGACGTGATGGAGTTGCGTGTACGTCCTGCGTCAACATTTGTTCTTGTCGCAGGCTGTTATTTAAGACGATTTACGCCCATCCTCTCTCCTCGCTCCGTGAGAGATCGTCATACATGAGACATTAACAAGTGACCTAACAAGTCCACATAATGTGTCCGGATAACGAGACTGCACGTTAATGCGAGACGTACGGAGGCCTACGGGTCGATTCTAAGTGTCCTATGTAAATGGCAGTAAACACACGCTGTAATTGCTGCACTGACATTCGCTCATGCCATCAGTCGTGTTTTCAGTGTTCTCGGTTTACAATATTAGCACAATGACGTGTCGTTCGTTCGGTGATGTGCCTGAGGCATTGAACGTCTTTGCGTGTGACAGTGTGATGTCTCCGTAAATGGGTTTAGTCATTAGCCTTCATTAGCTCTCGCTGAGGTAAGAGAGGACACTGCGTATGCAAACCACGTTCAGCCCATCTGCTCCAAAATTGCCTCCAAGTATGGAAAAGACCGAGGACTTGGGGTGAAAACCTAAAAATACTCTGGAAACACAAAGCACTTGGTCAATGGGGAAATCAGAACGTGTGACACATTTATGGGACTCTAATGAAGTATGTGCTGCGAATACCACGCTGCTCTGCCATGTCGTCTAATTATGTAAACCGTGGTGCATTCAATCATCCGGAGAGGAATGTGGTCAAGGCGGAATTAGAGAAATATCTCGGCGAGAGAACTCTCGATTAATGGTTATAATTTTGACCCCCAGACAGAAAACAGGCAATTTTATATATATGCAACATATTTCATACGTGAAGGCACGTAAGGAGAAAAAAAACAAAAACATGAAAGTGAGACTGTGTATGAAACATTTTAATCAAGGAACAGCTCTCTATTTCTTTTAGATAATGGAAGGTTGAATTATAGGGAATGCATCACCCCCTTAGGGAGTTCAAAACAATACAGTTGGGGTGCACGAACAGGTTAGGACGGTTGGGAGTGTGTCCATGAAGACCAGACGAGGCGCTACCAGACAATCGTACAGAGACAGCGGAGTGAGTTCCGGAACGATCGTAGCACAATCGCAGCCTGTGGAAATCACTTCGTCCCTAGCTACCGCCACGTAGTAGCTAGCTAGCAGGTAGCAACTAAGTGCTACAACTCACGTAGTACCTAATTCTCTACCAACCTTGACTTGAATTTCTAAAATATAGTTCAAAATATGTCAATTGTTCCTGGGTCATCAGGAGACACTGTGATAGAAACCTGTGTGTCATCAGCATAGACCATAAGACAGCTCAACATCATAGGTTTGAAAATGCCTCCTAGACGGATTGATACATCAGGTTCATCCCTGCACAGGATGTGAGTAGGATGAAGATGCAAAGGAGAGGAGAATTAAATCATTATGAAACTTCGGCACACAAACAATAACACACAGCGATGAGGGGCTGAAATAGAATCGGTATCTCACGATCAGGCAGCGCATCTCCAAGCAGTCTGAGTTCAGGAAGTGAGTGAAAAGGAGGAGCAGGTCCAGAACTCCAAACTCAGCCTGATTAAATCATGTTTATTCTTTATTCAAAACAAAAGATGAGACTGTGCTGATATGGACCAAAATACTCTCACGATAATCCCAGGGTTGGAAAATATTCAATGAATCAAACAATTTTGTGCAGCTTTGAGTTTTAGAATTTTAAAGCCTTTGACAGTGAAAAGGATTATGGATTTGTCAATCATTTAAGACTGAAGGTAAGAATTATAAAATGGCTTTTTAACAAATGTTTTACGGCCCCTCCAGGATTTCGCCCAGTTTTTGTGTGATTGTTGTAATCAAAAATGTTTGATTTTGCAGCAACAACAACGTCATTTGAGTTTTATGTGATTTTTTTTTTTTTTTTTTTTTTTTGCAGTGATAAAAATGCAAGTCAAGGAAAAAAATTTCAATCTTTTTTATGTACTCTCTCCAACGCCTCATTTCCTTGGTGTTTCCACCTGTATTCTGCGTTCGTTGGTTTTGATTTGACTGACGCAGGAAATGAGGCGATTGGTATTTGTGGGTAATGTGCTCTTATAATGAGGAGTTCGGCTACAACGTTGGTTTATTACAACTTGAGATTTGGATATTATCATGGGGAATTTGCCAAATTGCAAGATCGCGATTTCCTGGTGGCACTAACTAGTTTTATAACATCAAGTTATGAGTATATAGGAGTACACAAAGATTTCACTTTATAATTGTGTTTCACTTGCCTGAATGGCACTATAATTGAAGTTGTAAAGTGATCTTTGGACACGAGGAGAACAAGCAAACTCCACACAGGAAGGCGTGTAACCAGCATAAAAAGGTCTATCATAATTCAACTTCAAACCTTTTTTTTCTGAGGTTGAGCGAAGTGAAAAAAAATCAACTGACAAACTGATCACGTGACGTTAGAAGTAGCAAAGTGCACGATGGAAACACGCCTATTACATGGAAATTATAAAATAATTCAAAAGGCCCTGGGCTCACAACACAAAGAATAACAAATATTAGGAGTAAGGCCTTCATAATTTGTTCATATTCCAGTGGGATACCACAGACTCCACACACACGAGCGACTGCACCTTAAAGCAGAACAATCAGAGGTTTGAACGGCTGCAGACGAGCTCCGTCCGTTTATCCGCCCCTGTTATTACTGGATGAAGCTCTTTATGGTCCAGCCAGTGGCAAAAATGTGTCCTGGATGTTTCCCGTCATGTTTCATTCCGTTTGTTTTCAGGAAGAGAGATGAGACTCTTCAATTTGAAATGACTTTGGGGATGAAAGCTCGTCTGTCCTGAACTCCCACCAAAACCTCTCTCTCTCCGTCTCGGTCTCTGAAATTGGATGAGGCTGGATGAGAGCAGCAGATATCTGTTGACAACCTGAGGCAACGTACATTTCAGGGCGGAATTGACATGGTTTATACCGGCGGAGGACAGAACCAAGTGAAATCGTTCTCTGTGGCTCTTAATGTGGCGACAAAGGGGGGGGTCAACGTATCGCAGGATTGTATACGAAAACAAACGCAACAGTTTTACAGAGCCGATTAGCCATTGAAAGGAACGATGCCCTGCTGTAATTTGTGCTTGTTGTTCTGTCTCTGGTTCGTTCGTGTGTGTGTCCACGGCTGTGCAGATTCCCAAGTGTTCCTGTGGGAATCTGTTATCAGCTCAGACGGGAGCGAAATTTGATTATTTAATGTCCCAGAAAGAAATTAAAAGAACACAAAACTCTCTTTATCGTTTGTGAATCTCTCTGAGGTCACCGCCTTCACACGAGCCGCTTCATCCCTTCTGACTTTCATCAAATTGTACTCTAAGGCCAGGATCATCTGTGCAAGGCCTGCACGGTATTGGACAGGAAAAGTATCACCAATAATCATCAATAATATCGCAATTGACGTCACGTAAAGTACTAACAGTATTTACGGTAATGTGGCTCGTGGTGTGTTGTGTTGTTGTTAGACGTCATCGGGGGGATTTTTCTCATCCCAACCCGTTTCTAGTTGTGCTTTGGTTCTGTAAATCACCACCAGGTGTCAGTAGATAAGGAGATATGTGTGTGTGTAGCAGTCTGTAAACAATGAGTTCTATTTTTAACAAATATTACCCTACGACTGATTTTCTTTGACTAAAGTTTCTTGTTTCGCTGATTCTCTTTGCTTTATTAACCAGGTGTACAAATGACGCAACATTTGTCGGCTATATGACAAATAAGAACCCCCGGCTAACGTGATGTTTTCTCTTATGTCTTTTTAATCCTGTGGTTAGCAATGACAAGAACAAGGACTCTTATTGACCCATCTAGTCTTAGTCAGCAATATTTCCAGCCGTGTAGCACGATGTTAACAAATAAAATCTGACAATTCAAGGGAGAAAAATTAAGCGTTTCAAATTTAGACACAAATTTCAGTTTGGCATGAAACAAAAAATATATTATAAACCAGATTTGGGTTCAAGTCATTAGCTAGTTAAGTTAAAAGTAAGACTCAAATTTCAGCACTTAAGTCTGGAGTCTTTAACTTTAAAATCCTTTTAGGTGTATTTGGCTGTCAATCATCCACTCCTGTTATGATCAGCACCTTCAAACTCTTTGGTGATGTTGTAATTGTAGACTTTTGTTGTGTTCAGGTATCAGGTCTGTCAGCATCAAAAGTCATCGCTACCAAAGTCACAACCCTGCTGAAATCTACAAAATATGAATAAACAAAATCATCCCGTCCCCAGTAGAACTCTGTCAAAATCAGATCAAGGAGGTAGAATGCCCTTTTCTCGCACCGTGACGCCCCCTCATGAGCCCGTAGCTTTTTCCTGCGTGTTTTGATCAAGACATTAAATTCATGAAGATTGAAACTGTGCCATGAATCAAAGAGACAAAATTAAAGCTTACAGATGCCAAATGCTGTTAAGTATGTTAAATTTATGACAGTTTCTCAGAGCTAATATGCATAAACACTCTTCTATTGGCTCTCACTGGAGTATATTCAATGGTAGCTTAAAGAGAGCTGGATTGTCTCAAATCTGCTCTTTCATAATAAAACATGAGCAGCTTGCCATGTGGTTGTAGAGGAAGAAGATAGAATCAAAATGGTCCAAAATTAAAGTTGTAGTTTGTCAAGAAATAAATTATTTATTTTATTTTATTTTATTTTATTTTATTTTATTTTATTTTATTTCATTTCATTTCATTTTATTTTATTTTATTTTATTTTATTTCATTTTATTTTATTTTATTTTATATGTGTCAGAATGAACCATGATAGAAAACATATATGAAAATTCCCATGAGGGAAAACTGAAAAATTATAGCAGCCAGCGAAAGGTTCCATTTGTTGTTTATAGGTTTTTATTTGTTATGATAATTAAGATGCTGTCAGCGACCCACATTAAAGCAGACAAGCGAAGGGACGCTTTGATGAAAGTTAACCACTAAAGCCTCTCTGGAGACCAAACCTTATCGCCGCTGCGCCGCCATGAAACCGATGTTATAAAAGATCATCTAACTTGTGGGAAAGTTCCACCAAAATCATACCAAAGATAAGGAAAATGGGTACAATGCTTTTTGCAAGATTACTTTTGCATTTCTGCTGTGTTATGATTGGCACTGCAGAGAGACAGGAAGCACAGGCGGGAGAGGGAGGGGATGCTAGGGCACGGGCGGGACTCGAACGTGCGCCTCTGCGGAATGTGGTACGGACTGGACCCACTGATCCACGATGCCGCCCTGCGTGCAGTGTGTTTGATGGTCTTTTTAACGTTTAAGTGTTGCTTATGAACAGATCGTTTATGTTGAGTGACCTAAAACTCCCCTGAATGTAAATGAATTTATGTTATAATAGAATATAAACAACCCTGGGTTCCATCTCAGCTCTGACAGATTGTAGCAATGGTACATCTCTTATTCTGGTTGTACGCATGAGCCTAAATGGGGTCCATCATTTGCTGCAGGACCAAAGTGAATCCAAAATGCCTGCAGATGTTTAGGAAAGTATGGAAGGCATTTTTTATTTATTAACATGCCACAATGATGCGTTTAATATAATAACAACCAGTCTAGTGAGGCCTGATCATAATGAGAACGCACAATAACACAAGCCTGCAAGCTGTACGCGACACATGTTAATAATATAAACAAACAAACACAGCAAAAGGAAATGATCCAACCTGCGTGTTTTCATTCTCATGGCTGGTGATGGATTGCGTGCTCCTCTTTGTATTTTCTTTTTTTACTCTTGAGATGAAGTCAAACATGAACTGCAGCTTTGTGTCCTCGTAGGGAGACATAGGGAACATTCGGGCTGATCTCTGCTCCATCAAGGGGTTAATGAAGATCCATGACGTTTTCTCCTCTGGGTGGTACGGTCTCAGACTGATCCTGCCCTGGTGACTGTTGGGAATCTTGTCCACATTGTGAGTGTGTGTGAGTGTGTGCATGTGTGTGTGAGACACACTCCCGATATAGGCTGAGCTGTGTTTGGACAGTAAACAGACTCCCTGTACAGAAAACACACAACACATAAGAGCAGAAGAAACAGAACATTTCTGTTTATCTTTCCCTCCTCAAGACATGCCTGCACATGAGACTCTGTGTGTGTGTGTGTGTGTGTGTTTGTGTGTGTGCGTGTGTGTGTATGTGGTTGTTATACTAGGCAAAAAGATAACAGATAGCTGTAATCGTGTGAATTTATCAGCAATATTCCACCTGGACCAACATTCTAAAAACAGAAAATTATGAATTAATTCTGAACTCAAAGACATTTTAGAAATATAGTTTTACAAAAAGTTCATTCTTGAAAAATTTTAGAAAGTAGAAACCTACAAAACGTTACTACAAGTTAGAAAAATGTCCAGACTCAGGCTGAGGGACAGACGGAGGAGCTCAGAGGAGAACCGAGGGTCCCTCATATTGAAAGGGAGCAGCTGAGATGGATCGGACATCCAATCAGGACGTCTCCACATATAGAAGAGGTCAGGCACATCCAACTGGGAGAAGACCAGGGGATGACACAAGAGGGATGATATTTACTATCTAGTCTGGGAATCACTGAGGACCCTCTGGAGACCATGATCAGGGAGAGGAAAGGCTGGATCTGGAATGAAATGGAAAATGAATGGAAGGGAAAATAATTTACATGGATGGATGGATGGATGAATAGATAAGTGGATGGATGTATGAATGGATGGATGGAGGGAGGGATGGAAGATGAGTGGGTGGATGATGGATGAATGGATGAATAGATAAATGGATGGGTGGATGAATGGATGAATAGATAGATGATGGATGGATAAATGATGGGTGGATGGATGGATGATGGATGGATGGGTGGGTGGATGGATGGATGGATAAATGGATGGATGTATGAATGGATGAATAGATAAGTGGATGGATGTATGAATGGATGAATAGATAAATGATGGATGTATGAATGGATGAATAGATAAATGATGGATGGATGAACGGATGAATAGATAAATGGATGGCTGGATGGTGGATGGATGGATGGATGGTGGATGGATGGATGGATAGGAGCTCCATCATATCGGAGGTGTCTGTCTGTCTGTCTGTATCAGTGAAACTTGATTTTCTTTGAGTTAATGTGCGATAATAACGTTTTACATTGATGACACAATTTAACACTGTTCACACACACACGTAGAGAACATGTCACATAAATCTTTACATCATAAGGAATAAAACTTATAAGATATTTTCTCCTGTTTCGACCAAATGGATGCTAGAACGTGGAGCACAGCAGACACCATCTGTCATATTTCTTGATTTGTGTCCTGTTTAGTAGGACATCCCCCCTGCTGATTCCCCTTCAATCTACGTTCCACTGTCTTTTTCTGCTCATCTCTGAGAAACCGATGTCTATTCTCTCCTCTTCCTCGCCCTCCCTCCTCACTCTCGGCGGATGATTTTGTCGCCGACTTTGAGAAAAATGAGGCTCCCTCGCCCACTTTCTTCATCGCTCTGTTCTTATTTCCTACGTCACCTTTCCCCTCTTCCTCCCCCTCTTCCTCCTCCTCTTCTTCCTCCTCCTCTTTTCCCACGGACTCTGTCTCACTCTCCCTGTGTCTGCCACAGGTCACCATCCTTCACACCACTGCCATCTCAGTCAATTTATTAATTTATAATATTTAGGGCTTTGCTTGTTTTAGAGACAGATGTTTTTATATCACTGAACTTCTCTCTGCTTTATTTTCTTAAATTTTCTTAACTCGTAGCTTTCACTTTCATAAAATGGCCAAATGATGGTCAATTTGGGGTGTTTGGTTTTTACCACCACTTGTGTCTGGGAAGGAACCGAATCCGGCAAATATGCAACCATGTATCAAAATAAAAAGCTTAATAAAAAAAAGTCTTAATATGTTCTAAATTAAACTTTTTGCAAATTTTACTGATTAAGATAACGTAATAATACTGTTGGAATGTTGGGTCTCTGTAACTTGTCATGTCGTCTCCTTAGCACCTAGCGGACATTAGAGGAATTACAACTCGGATTTTGAGTGATTTGTAAGATTATTCATGCGTGCTTCTCTCTCTCTCTCTCTCTCTCTCTCTCTCTCTCGCTCAGATTGTCCTTCCTCCCAAACCGGAGCTACAGTGACAACGGACGCACAATACTGGCCAACGAACAGGAGTCCCAGGACTCTCTCGGAACACTATGACCTCGCAGACCTGCAGTGATGTCTTCTTCCCCACTCGCTGCTGAAGCTGTGTGAATATGAGCCGATGTGGCAGACATTTAACACTCAAATCAGGTCCCTCAACTAATGGACCCAAAGAACAGCAGCACTGGGTTATGTGCTGGATTCTGTGAAATATGAGCTGTGAACACGAGTGATTTTGTGATATTTATGGACGTTATGTACTGCTCGGTGCAGTCTGAGAGCAGAACTGAAAGGATTAAAATAGTAGTGGAAAGCATCTGGGAGCTAAGGGACTAAATGCAGCCAGCACACAGTCATGCGTGCTGCAGTATCTACTTGGTGGAAGAAGAAGAAGAAGAAGAAGAAGAAGAAGCTCTAAAACAGAATATAAGACTCCTGATCCACAATCCAGTCCAGGATGTGGCGTTAAGGCACCCATAAACTGGTTTTCCGAGCCGCCAAAAAACAAGAGCGGGAGCAACAATTAAAGCTTTCAATCATTTCTCGGCCTCTGACTCTGAATCTTCGCTGGATATTTGGTTTTATGACGTATAATCGAGGTTTTTGTATACCGTGTTTTATTTTTGTATGTGAAAGCGTAAAGACACTATAGCTGCTGGTTAAAAGGCCCAGGCTGAGTCATTCAATGGATTCTTTGACTGTTTTGCTTGGTCCATTTGCTGGATCAAGGAAGTTTGGAGGGAAAATTATGTTGCCCCCCCCCCATCTGTGCTTTTATTTTGAAAGTAACAGGGAAACATGCAGCGTAACTCCATAAATGTCAGCGAATCCCAACACACCACCAGTAAGAGTCGGTGAATGACAGTAGACTGAGGCC
>OMNV01026430.1:0-10670 GCA_900303265.1 Brotula barbata | reverse complement strand
TGGCTGGTTACCTCCACCAAAGAGGAGATGGTTTTTGGTCACTTATTTTTTTTTTTCTTCCCCAAAACTACAGAGCAGCTGTCATTGAAATGGAGCGAAAAGTTAGACTTTGGTGCAAACAGCACCCCCGTTTGGTCATTTATATAGCACTTTATTGTTTGGCTAATGAATGCTAAACTGTGTAGAGCAGAAGATTTGTATTTATTTGGTTTTTTTTTGATGATGATTTTTCACAATAAACATTTTTTTGCAAAATGTTTTTCTCTCCTGGGCTTGAAATTTAAAGTTGAAACAAACTTTGTACGAATTTTGAAAATTCCAAAGGGAAGTTCTGTGTTTAACATCATTTAACATTAACTCTGCATACCAGAACTCATGATAACTACAAAGCTTATCTTGTGTTTGATTCCACTCATCCTCCATAATCTATGCTTCACTCTAGTATGATTGCTAGCAAACCAAACTGGACAGATTTGACGGAATTTGGCGGAAATTTGTCACCATAGCAACGGGAGCGATGTAAGTAACTGATGCGAACTTGTGCGGTTTTGGCCTGATTTGCCACTTGCAGGCAAAAAATGGTTGATCGACAACAAAAGCTACAGTTCCGAGGCACGTGGGGGCACAGTCCCATGAGCAAGGACCCTCATTTGTTTATTGTCGACAATACGATTCTAGAGGTTAAGTCTGGACCAGAACCTGTCAGCCGCTCCATAAAAATGGGGGACGGACTGATCCAAGTCACTTTAGTCTTGTGATAAAACGAGATTCTCCTTGGTAGCCTGGACACCTCAACACATGTTGGGGCGTCAGCTTAGTGGTTAGCATTGTTACCTCAGAGAAAGACGGTCACAGGTTTGAGTCCCGGGTGTGCTAGGATGGGTTAAATGTAGAGAATAAATTTCCATACGAAGATCAATAAAGTATTAGGGGAAAAAAAATGCAGGACATCTCTGTTATGTGCAAACATTGAACAGTATGCATCAGCCTGGTCCACACTTGGACAAGACAAGAGAAGAAGACAAAGACTGAAAAAAGGAAGGGGAAAGCAGAAAGCATGCGGCGGTAAAGTATCAGCAGAGACGACGTGGTGGGAAGGAGGGATCTTAAGGAGACAGGGACTGGATGAAAGGCCCTGCTTCAGTTGGTGGTGTTCATGCCAGCAGACTTCTACCAGGGGATGCTCTCCAGAATCCGGTCACATACTAATTACTGAAGGTTTTGTTCAGGAAATTATCTCCATGTCCATTGCTGCATTTCACAGCAAATTAGCCGTGTAAATCCCCAAAACCAGTAAATAAGGCCATAATTGTTCATCGGGGTCTCCGCTGATTGTCTCGCTCACTTTCTTTGTCCTCCCCCCTAATGCTGAAGAAACTAAGAGCCCATTTCTTTTATTTGGGAATTCTTTCTGCCCTCAAAAAAGAGACAAATAAAGGCTTTGTTTGGGTCGCACTGTGAGGTGGTGATAAGCTGTCAGTATTGATGCCAGAGTCTGTAGAAAGCTCTCCGAGAGCTGTCATACACACATATCTACTTGGCCATTGTTTCCATGTAGGAGTTTTTGAATTATCATGCTAAAAAGGACTTTAGTGTGTTTGTCTATGTTGGCTGTACCAGGGTTTCTGTGGGGAAAAAACAAAACAAAACAACAACTGCAGGAAAGACGAAGAGTCAAAAAAAGAAGAACAGTGGCAGCAGCCAAATCGGAAAAAAAATACGATTTGAAGAAAATAGACCGCATGGGTGAAAAATCGATGAAACATAACTCAAAGGGGATGACTACTATTATACAATAAATACAATTTTCACAATAGAAATCAATAAATTAAAACAATTAACGTTTTTTTTTGCACTTTTTCAATGATTCATTCCAATTCTATTCACTTCAATCTGACTTTCAGTGTATTAAAGAGCGCTGATTTTTACATTTCTTTGTGCTTTTTTCCCACTTTTTGTTCCAAAGAAAGGCTCTGCTATTGTTCACATACAACATCATCTTATCAGCGTCTTTAAAATTTAATAAATAACTACAAACAATTCTAATGAACCAATATTCCACAAGACCAGGAAATGCTGCCAAAAATGAACAAACAGTAAAATACTTAATAATACACAAACAAAAATAAGATCTTTTCAGTCTGATGGTAAAATGAAAATAAATCAATAAATTGGCTATTCGAGTCCATTTTGTTGATTTATTTAAACAAAAAAAAAAAAATCTGATCCCTCACACATTCAGGTAGCCCAGTAGCCACACACAGGCTCAGAGGTTCAGGTCTCCGCAGTGCCCCAGGACAAAACCCTGTGCCCCACCTCAGCCGTGACCACCTGACCTAATGAAAAATAACAGTACGGATCAAACAAGATACGTTGATGAAGAAATGATGATCTCAGCCCTCTCTCTTCGTCGTTTTTAGTCGTTCTGCCTTCTCGTGCAGAGTCGGATCATGATCCTGATGCCGCCATGTTCATGTTGGTGTTTTCATTCTCTTGGGTCAGTTTGGGTCGACTGCATACTGGATCCTCAGGTCCACTTTGGGGCCAGTCTGACTGTTTTCAGGTCTTTATATGAATTGGTTCTATATTCTTCATTACTTCATTTGATGTTTTTTTTTCAAGTTGGAGCAGGAAAATCCCTAAATTCTATCCTAATTGTGTCAAATCACTCAAATAAGGGGACGATTTGTTACGTCCTTATGGACATGTCAAGGATTTGGACTTAAACATGCATTGAAACACACATAAACCCTCCTCCTACTCTATGTCAGGGGGGCCAGAGATTCAGTCCACACTGTCACCAAGTCCAATAAAGACGACACGTCAACTGGCTAGCATGAATGCATAAACCCTGGAGGAGGGGTCATCAGTTAGTGACAGTAAGTGGGTCAGTCCATTCTGCAGGGCGGCGGGGACGAGGTGTGTGTGTCTGAGTGTGTGTGGGGGTGGGGGTGTAGGTGTACAGACCACCCAGGCCCCGACACACCCGGAGGATGAGCGTCCCTGCATGTGCACGTGTAGGCTGGGTTTAGGAGATGTATAGAGGTGCTGTACCCAAATGACAAGCCGGCCGCTCTCATGGCAAGGCACAATTAATGACCCGTGCCAACATTATAGGATGAAAAATTCCCACTGTCCGAGCGACACACGCCCAGCCTGGCAACTGGAATTCTTTATTAGGTCTGCTAGAGAAACACGGAGAAAAACTGTGTATCACGTTTGAACTGATATATGAGGCACACGTTTGACATAAAGTCATATATTCTGTTCCTCCCAGTGTATTTTGAAGCTGAAACGTAGCTAAGCACAAAAAAAAACACATGGAGGGGTCAAGAAGAATGGAATGGTATGAAAGGGCTAAGATGGCATATTAGGACCTCTGTAGGTTAAAAAAAACAAAACAAAAAACGGAGTCAAAGTCACAAATTTACGAGAATAAACTCAGAAAAAACACACCACTAAAAGCACTAAAAAACACTACTAAGAAACCTTTTAACTGTGTGAATGTGTGATCTGTGTGTGTTTGCTTTTAGCAGTATGTGCAAGGTGTGTGTGAATGACTTTTTCTCGCAAATTTGCGAATTCGTAAACTCAGAGGATACCCAGATTTTTCTCACTCAGATTTCCGAGTTTATTTTCAGAAATTTACCACTTTATAATCTCAGAGGATATCCAGGTTTGTTTCACTCAGATTATCGAGTTTATGATTGTAAATTTACCACTTTATAATCTCAGAGGATATCCAGGTTTGTTTCACTCAGATTATCGAGTTTATGATCATAAATTTACCACTTTATAATCTCAGAGAATGTCCCCGTATTTCTTTTTTCTTTTTTTTTATACATTTCCCTAACATGCCATTGTAGCAGGCAAACCTGGTGTGAATAATCAAAAAAACAATTTCATAATTTACAGTTTATAGGGACAATTACAGAAATCCCAAAAGGTCAAATCTCCATTTTTACCGATGCAGACTCAAACAAACACCCAAACAGAAAGCCTAAGAATGCAAAATTATAATAACACCAGAAAGGATGCTCATACCTCCTCCAAGGTGGAACAGGCTAAAGTGCTTTTTATCTCTTCCTAAACAATGCAAAATTATAATAACACCAGAAAGGATGCTCATACCTCCTCCAAGGTGGAACAGGCTAAAGTGCTTTTTATCTCTTCCTAAACAATGCAAAATTATAATAACACCAGAAAGGATGCTCATACCTCCTCCAAGGTGGAACAGGCTAAAGTGCTTTTTATCTCTTCCTAAACAATGCAAAATTATAATAACACCAGAAAGGATGCTCATACCTCCTCCAAGGTGGAACAGGCTAAAGTGCTTTTTATCTCTTCTTAAAGTTCACATTAACATTGCCTGGGGCTACAAAACGTCTTGGCCCGGCGCCGATCTGCTGTGACGTGCTACAGTTCGACATAAACAAGAAGAAGCAAAACGAACACAAAACCCCGTTGTTCTACAATCAAATTCCCCTCAGCATCCGTCCAGACTCAACCCACAGCTGTGTGACATCCAAATTCTCACCTCCTCATTTTACAAGCCACAGAGTCAGGATAAACAAATCGAACCAATCTCAAGCGTGGAAATCGCTCTCAAAATAACAACTGCCAACGTATAAATGTATTATCTTCACCCTCCAAATCCAATTTATTTCATGCATATCTTACCATCTAAATTGAATACAGCACATAGCTTGTGCAGGAAATCACTTTGAAAAGACTTGCCTTATCTTATCTCCGAGCCCTATCTTATCCCGGGCATCGCGCTTTCTAACCAGGAGGAAGCGTCGGAGCGTGCAGGGCTCTGTCGATTCTTGTCTCGCCGCGTTTCCATTGGCTGTCTGGCGGGCGACGTGCGAGCGGATCCCTCGGAAACACCGTAAACTTTTAAAGGAGCCTCCCCTCGGTGTTAATTGTCATTTAGGAAGTTAACACATTTAATTAAGGGCAATTATCAGATTATTGAGGACTTTTAATTACCACATGGCCAGACGTACTCAGGCTACTGACTGGATAATAGAAAGTGAGTGAAAACTACAATACGGGCAATGAAAAGAAAAAAATACATATTTAAAGAGTAAATTATCTCACTGTGCACAGTGGTTATTAAAAGTTAACAAAATGACAGTGACAGAATGAAAAGTTTAATTAAAGATTGTTGACAATTGTTGATGATTGACGACTTCATGGTCAAAGTTTGTGCTGGATTCAGTTCAGACTGTGACAAATCCAGGATCTGTAGGTTTAAAAAGGGGCGACTGGGAGCTCATGCATGCGTGTGTGTGCGTGAGGGAGTGTGGAGGTGTCCGTGTGAGGCACAAACAGGATGAGCATTGTGCAGTGATTAGGGAATTTACTTTGTAATGTGGAGAAAAAACTATTAGATGGTCAGCATGAAGACGCGTCGCTGAAAATCTTACAATAATTGCAAAAAGACTCAAAAATTAAAAGGAAAGCACACGTCCACGTAAACGTGCATGACGCGTGACAGCAGCGGAGTTTACGCCGAGGATTTAAAGTTGCTAATTGAAAAAGGAGTAATGGAAGCTATAAAATGTAGGAGAAAAGGGAAACTTCAAACAGCTGATTTTCCTTTGGCTCCAGGTGGATTTTGTGGTCAGGAGTAATTTGAAACCCACTTTTGCCAATTAGCTGTAACGCAGGACGTCAAGTGTTTCATTTCTGAGCTGTAATGTTCCACCACTGTTGAAATCTGTAATATTCTGTTCTGAAATGTGTTAGTAGCAGGTTTATAAATGATGAACGTATTTAAAAAAGTCCATGTGGATGAGTGAGGCCCAGACCAGTGGTGGACAAAGGAATTAATGAAATAATATAATAAATAAAAATAATTGTCCTCTAAAAGAATGCACAGATGTGAACAGAACAATACAAAACTAATATTGGCTTGTTCATCCTTGGCAGAGGTATGAATACAAATGATTCTACGTATGTAGATTACATGTTCTATACAGGGTTTAAGAACAAGAACATTTATATCAACGACGAGTACAGAACAGCATCTCTATGTGTACAGTGTGTGTGTGTGTGTGTGCCAGCATGTTAAGAGGTGTGAAGCGTGTAACCCTGATGTAGATGCTGATACAGCTCAGGTGAAGAGAAAAGCCCACGCAGTTAGACGGGTTTATCTGCTGCGTCTTAGCTTAGCACAGACGCCCAGACACACACATACACACAGACACCCACACGCACACACAAAAACCGTGTAGATGGTGTAAAAGCGTTTCCCAGGAGTCAGCCTCCCTCATCCCAGCACCCACCAGGCTGTGAGGAGCTGCTGGTGTGTGGGAGGCCACGGTGTTCCGGGAGATTCCCACACTGAACGCTTCACGGCTCCGTCCGTCCGTCCGTCCGTCCGTCCGCCGGGCTGCTTACTGATTCACCTAAACGTTTCCTCTCTCACACCCTCGCCCCGACCTTTCCTCTTCCTCCCACCTTCTAATCACTCCAGCTCGCTGTGTGTCAGATCAGGTCACAATTCCTGAAATGTTCTTTGCTGGCTGTGAGTGTGTTTTCCCAGGGACCACAAACACGGAGGAGGCAGGGACGTCCCATTTGGTCCCATCATGAGTTCAACCTACATTTTCTCTGTTTTTACTCTTTCCAACATGAATTAAATGCAAATCTGTTCGATTGTTTACACGTCTTGCACCCTACAAAGCAGTTTGGTAATCTCTGGGGATTATGTGAACCCAGATTTTTGGGGGTTTGATCCCAATTTTCTGTACAGATATTGTAGATTTTTTGTAGAAGTTTTCTAAAAGGACTTAAGCATGGAAAATGGATGATGCGCCACCAAACATCGTAACTAAAAGTAGAGCAGAGAATTCCCAAAATTTGAAGTTCTGGATGATAAATAATACAATTTAAACCATAAACTGAAAATCTGCTTTTTGAAATTGTGGATGGATTTTGAATATTGGAAGGTATCTTCAAAATGTAACGAAATGTCTCAGCCCTTAATCTGCTCCTTGCTGCTATTTAGTCTACCAGGTGAACACAAAGTATGGCAGAGTGTAAAAGAGTAAAAGTACTCGTGTAACCGACGAGTGTGTAAGCAAATCTGTAATTAAAATTTAATTCCAACCACCACTTTCTTCCTTTTCTTCACTTTTTATTTATCGTCTACCTGACTTCTCTTCGCTCTCTTACTCCTTTTTCTCCCTTTTTTTTTTTTACCTCTTTGTGACTGATGGGAGTACTTTTGCGGAGCAGGACAGGGTGAACATTAACCTGCGGGCCCCCACCAGTGGGCAGAGAGAAAAGAGGAGCGCCTGGAATCCTCCGGAGCCGACGCTGAAGCAGGAAGAGAGGAAACGGAGTGGACGTCGGATTGAAGTTCCTCCTGTCACTCCATTAACCAGGCCTGTCCAACATCCCATTCCCCACTGCTTTCCTTCCTCCCTCTTTTCCTTGCTTACTCCCCCCACAATGCACACACACACACACACACACACACTCCTCCACAAATCCCTTCATGCCAAACTCACTCAAGACTAAGCGTGTGTGAAATTGAGGACTTTCTAATACACATGCCCCCTCCACCCTCCCATAACAAACACACACACACACACACATTGACCCTCCCCTGCAAAAAATACAAGCAGTAAATGAGTACACAGCCAACAGGAAGTGTAAAAAAAATCATTTCCTGGGACCTCCAATGGATCTTCAACACAATCCACAGACTTGTGAAGACAGAGATGTTTCCCACGGTTCATTTGAGCCAATATTAGTATGTTTTGTTTCCCCCAAATCAAACGTTGCGTAAAGTGTCCAACTGTCATCACCCAAACAAAGGTGCACAACTGGAGAAGAACTTTTGCATAAAACGCATGAACCTATTACTTCCTGATAACTTCAGGTTTTAAGACTCCTCAAGACTCTTCACAGCAGTTATTTCCCACTATCTCTTTCAGTTTGGAACAGATTTAAGTCCCTTAAAGCGTTTAAAACACCAAACATATGTTTGTGCGCCATGTTTTCTGATTTCACGTCACAGTAACCTCCTCAATCCCTTTCTGCTGTACATTTAGACATTTATCCATAAGGATCACATGTACAACTTGATCCATTGTCTAGTCACGTATAATCTGTGTAAGGGTCAGAAGTCAAGATCAACACACTCTCATACATCCTCATACTCACACCTGCACACAGGTCTGATGTTGGTTGAACCAACTGAATGTAAACACTGTATAGATGTCATGCATGGATAATGTGGGAATATCACAATTATTGGCACACACACACACACACACACACACCCACACCCACACACAGCTGCTAAATCATCATTCATTCACACGTCAGCTGTTTTAAGTCTTTCAAGTCTGTTGGGTCAATTAGATTTGTAGGCATAATCTAAAGTATTTTCTGAATAATGAATAAATAAATGAATAACATGTCTGTGATTGTCAACATTTTAACTATTTCTATGTGATTTATTCTGACACAGATCCACTCAGTCAGACTCTGGTTGGTAGTAATGGAAATCGTTTGATACAGATGTTGTAGGACAAACTGGAATACAACATTTATTTCGTACATTTTACATGATTGTACTATCAAAAATAAATCAGCGTACAGATATCATTGGAACGGTCGTTCATGAAAGAAACTATATTGAGTTAAAATCATCCATTTGAATGGCATTGAGGATGTTTGCCCTTGTAGGCTTGTCTTGCTAGCTTGTCTTGCTAGTTTCTTCTTGCTAGCTTGTCCCCTGTAGCGTTATTCGGTGCGTTCTGTTTGTAACGATCTGTGCAGGATTAAACTTTCAATACTGTAATCATAATATTTACCTTTAAAGCTACTTAAGACAGATGTGTGTGCTTATGATGATAAAATAAAAGCTGAGCGCCTTCTTCTCTTTCTTTGTGACTTGAATATCATATTGTTATATACAATGGCACTGCTAAAGGTCATACAAAACCATGTGAATAACTCAGCCAAACTGGAAACCATTACCATCCAGCATTAATGTCTAGTATGAGGCATTAGAGGAGCCCATTCCCCCTGAGCCCATGTCCACAAACCATCAGATACCTTTCATATTGTTTCCAGCATTGTCTTTGGCGGCGCACACACTCCGTCTGTGTGTTTCGGCTGAGTTGAGAGCAGACATTTGCTCGGTGTGAGGGCCGTGGCTGCCGTATTTCCTTTGTTTTGCAGCACATGACACAGTCCCTCTCCTACTGTGTGGTAATATGGCTATTTTCTCAGTCAATTTGCCACTCTCAGCATCCGAGCACATGCAAATATGGAAGATGATGCCGATTGGGGAACAGTGCTCAGCTGTAAAATGTGGACCAACTGTTTAAGTCGAGGTTATTGTTGAAGTCATGCTTTGCTTTGAGGATAATAAAGTACAGGAAACTGTGGCGACAAAGAACAAAGAACCGCGAGAAACGTCAGAATTGGAACTTTTTTGTTTATTTATCTGTTATTTATTTATTTTCGGAGATCAGAACCTCCAGTACCAACCAGGTCCTGCTCGTATTGCTGTTAAGTGTTATTGTTGTGGCTCGGTTTCATTGCTGTTTGGCTCTAATATCATTAGTAAACACATGGTGCAGCATTGGACCCTCCCAATACAATACAACATGTTTTGGATAGATAATCAAACCTATAGATAGCATTCATTTATTATGAGGAGAGCATTTGGACTTCACTGAGCTAGGGTTTGTTATCGTGGCTCAATATTTAGCAGCCCAGCAGCCCAAAACAATATTTTAAGTTTGAAAACTAAGTGGAAAGGGGTCAAAGGAGCGAAACTCAGAATCTACAACTTAAACAACATCAGGGGCCTGCATGTATTCTTTCACAATATTATATCATTTGTGTCCATTTGTCATATTTATGATAGCGTATTAGGACCAATAAAGGTCAAAATAATAACAATAATAATGAAAATAGGGAGTCGAATTATGCAAATTTGTGTGAAAAAACCCAGTCATTCACACACTCACTCCACTGAAAACACGTGCACATACGACCTTGCTCCTGTGTGAATGTGCGATCTGTGTAGTGAATGACACTATTTTTTTTCTTGTAAAATTAGCGATTTCATAAACTCCCAGAATATTTCAGGGTTTATTTCTCACAAATTTGCATTCTAAAATTCTAAATATACCTCATACTTACTACATCTCTCGTTGCCATGGTATCACCTCATCCCTGCTGTCCACTGAGGAGGTCTGACAGTAATTCTGTCTGTATCTCCTAACACACACACACATCCGCGTTTGTGCACCATCTGAGTACAATGAAGCAATTAAAGAAACACACATCAATAGAGAAACATGTATGTATAGACAAAGCTACAGGAGAACTGAAGGTGAACTCTGGTCAGGACAGCAGGAGGTCTGACCTTTTGACCCCCTGATACCTTATCTGTCTGGCCTCTGCACTCTGGTTGGGTTTCATGTGGTTCATCATCTGCTTGACTGCACCCAAGTCAACTTCAGGAGAGGACATCTATCTATCTATCTATCTATCTATCTATCTATCTATCTATCTATCTATCCATCCATCCATCCATCCATCCATCCATCCATCCATCCATCTATCAGATCAGAAGAATGCACCCAACAGTAAACAGTCTAACAACTGTGAAAGTAGCGGAATCACAGTCC
>OMNV01026428.1:0-10563 GCA_900303265.1 Brotula barbata | reverse complement strand
GAGACACAAAGAGAGAAACAGAGAGCAACTGAAATAATAACAGTCACAAAGATGAATCTGGAAATGAGTCCAACTGGAAGCCGTCTTAAACTCCGTGTGGACCTGAAGGGAGACAAAGCACAAACACTTTGGGGACGAAGACGAGTTAGTAATATGCAGTAACGGGACATGACTGAGTGTAGCTAGAGAAGGAGGAAGCACAGTGCATCCTGGGAAGTCCCCCGGCAGTCTAGGCCTATAGCAGCATAACTAGGGGCTGGTCCAGGGTGATCCTGATCCAGCCCTAACTATAAGATTTATTATAAAGGAAAGTCTTAATCCTAATCTTAAACGTAGAGAGGGTGTCTGCCTCCAGGACTGAAACTGGAAGATGGTTCCACAGGAGAGGAGCCTGATAGTTGAAGGCTCTGCCTCCCATTCTGATTTTGGAGACTCTAGGAACCACAAGTAAGCCAGCATTCTGGGAGCGTAGTGGTCTAGTGGGATTATAAGGTACTTGGAGCTCTTTTAGGTATGATGGTCCCTGACCATTAAGGCTTTGTAAGCTTTGTAGGTGAGGAGAAGGATCTTGAATTCTATTCTGGATTTTACAGGGAGCCAGTGCAGAGACACTAATACAGGAGAGATATGATCCCTTCTCCTGGTTCAAGTTAGTACACGTGCAGCAGCATTCTGGATCAGCTGCAGATTCTTTAGAGTCTTGTTGGTCCGATCAGGGTTGTTGTTGTTTTTTTTTACTTATTAGTGAGATTTATGGGTGTGGTGAGTTGGACACCCAGAGATCTGTCCCCCTTTTCTCCGTCCAGTGGTGGACAGGGACAGCCTCCTGTCCCTCTCTGTCTCCTGTCTCGCCCTGTATGACAGTCCCACGTTTAAATTTCACCAAATGACATCATCACATTACATATTTAGTAGGAAAAAAAACACTTTGCTCAACTTAATTGGTCGTTTGCCATCCCCCACCATCGGAGGGCTGGATGGCAGTTTAATGTTTTGAGGCGGGCGTCATGTGACACAGGCGGAGGAGGCGTGACAGAGAACCCGGAAGTACCGCCGCTGCTCTTCACTTCTCCAGTTTAAGGTAAAACTCAACTTTACTCCTCTGAGCTCTGCGTTTCTAGAACATTCGGCCACTTTAACGACGTTTACGTGTCACGGAATGTGAGACGATTTTGTTCATGAGAGAAGGGAAAAGGAGCGAGAGAAAGATTCCAGTGCGCCGCGATTTGATTTGATTTGATTCGATTGCTGCGCTCCGTCGATGTTTTCACTTCAAAACAAACTCAGCGCCACGCACGAAAAACTTTCACATTCACGGCCAACAACAGATTATTGGTGACGGATGATAGTGGTGTGTTTAGTACAGATAAGCTGTCGTGATTTCCGCGTTTCTGTCCCTGGCAGCTATCCGAAGGACACACGCGCACACGCGCACGCGCGCACACACACACACACACGCACACACATAAACACAGAGTGTGTTTAATTTGTTAAACTCGGAGATTACCAACAGTGTGTAGTTTCTCTTATTATGATCATCATTATTGTGAACAGCGCAAAGTTTCCAAAGATATCAAATATATCAGGATGCATTCTGGGAAAAGTGGTACAAATACATCCAGAATAAAGAGAAACGTAAGGGAATTTTACAAAAAGTTAAAAGAGTTAAAAGAAAAATCAGAACTTCTCCTGACATCATGACATTTTTATGACTTGTCTATGAAGTGGACTTAATTATTAATGTGTTATTAATGTAAAAAGCCCATGAAATGGATCCACTGTTCTTTAAATAACCCTGAACTGGACGCCTTGAAGTGGACTCAATTACCGATGATTTTACAAATCTTTAAGTCTTTGAGTTAAATGCTACATTTGCTGACCAATAATAGTAATAATAATACTAATAATAATACTACAGTGACTTATTGCAAAATAACCGATTATCATCAGGTAAGAGGGGGTACAGAGAAGCCTTTGGAGCCTAAAAACACAGTGGGGGTGTTAGGATGACCCACTGATTGATTGATTGATTGATTGACTGACTGATTGACTGACTGACTGATTGATTGACTACCTGCTTGTTGGATGAAAGGACTAACCGAAGGTTTGTTCCCACAGGTCAGGTCTTCATCATGGCCTACCAGCCTGGGGTTCCAGATGAGCCCATCGCTTTGGCTCAATACATCGGCTCCAACATCCACAAGCTGACACTACTGAGTAATACACACACACCCACACACACACACACAGGTGTAAAATAACTTCACTACAGTACTCACGTATGTTTTGAGAGACTTAATTTGTACTTTACTGGAGTGTAAATGTTTTATTTATCTGCATATCTGAAGGAAAATCTACACTTTTACGTCTGTCCATTACTTGTTACAAAATGAATTCTATTATAGGAAATGTTTTTAATATGCAGACAGACATGCAAAAAATGGTTTGATTGTGATGTTTGGTGTGATGTTGGTGACAATGCCAAGATCTGCACTATGAGTTGAGTTTCTTTGGTTTGAGTTCTTCCTGTTTGTGATAATTTGACTTTAACTGAATGTGAAAGGCTCCCGTAGAAACAGCTGATCACATGCTGAACACATGGAGATTCACAGACAGCTAAGCCAGCTCTTCCTCTCTTCCTTCCTCACCAGCGTCTGACCTACAGAGGGCAGTGTCTCAGCTGGGGACAGAGCAGGATGACAGCCAGCTGGGACATACGCTGTGAGTAACAGGCGTTATCAGCAGGGTGGTCCATGGTGGTCCACGGTCCTGTCAGACCTGTCTGTCCATCAACTTTTATTTCTTTACAGAACAGTAAACCCGAGACAGGAAGTGAACAGTATTCTGATTCTGAAGAAGTAACAATAGAGGAGGATAACCTAAAAACAACACTTTTTGTAATGATTTAGAATTCAGGACAAAATAAATAAACCATCAAAGAATCATGAGGTCACCCAGTGTGTTTGCAGGAGCTGGTCCTACATGGACAGCACAATTTGTTCTTACCCATAAAGCCAAGATGTCTTTTCTAAAATTACTCCATGCTGTTTTAGTTTTCTAAAAAAAAAAAAAAATCTCCATTTAAAGAAATTCACAAATCCAGAAAATGAAAAAAAAGGGAAAAAAAGTGCCTGATGTTATTTTGTGACAGGTATGAGTTCACACCGAATAACGGGCCTGAACATTGTTATGATTCATTTATTCAAATGATGTCATTTTGTGATTGGTCACCAGCCAACAGAAGCAACAGCAAGGCAGCCAGCTGGCCAAAGAGACAGACAGACTCATCAAAGCATTCAGTGCACTTCCTGTTGGCACGGATCAGGTACTGACATCTTCACATAACTCAACCATGAGACACACACACACACACACACACACACCATAACTGTGATGTTTGTGTCCCCTAGCGGCAGAGAAAGCTGCAGAAAGAGCGTCTGCTCAACGACTTCTCCAGCGCTCTGAACAGCTTCCAGAAGACCCAACGTCTCGCCGCCGTCAAAGAGAGAGAGTGTGTGGCTCGGGTCCGAGCCAGCTCCAGGGTGTCGGTACGTAAGAGTCTCGCTCTTACCGGGAGTCCGTCCAGCAAATAAAAAGCCAATAAATAAGCAGATTTGAGACCTTAATTAGACATAAATCAGCACAAATAACAGTCTGCTTAATCTGAGTCACAGACAGCGATTCATTCAGACAAATAGACGCTGTGCTTCCTCAACGGGAGGACACGCCACACACTGCGATCAGACAGCACCTGGTCCTGTCGTCCAGACTTGGATCAGTGTTGGGAAATGGATGGATGATTGAGATGTAATGAAGTGTGTGTGTGGTGAGGTGTGGTGGACTCGTGCTTTGCTCAGGAGGACAGTGAAGAAGCTCCTCTGCTGTAGTTTTGACATTTCCTTCATTTCTTTAGCAGGCAGGGCAGCCTGAGGAAAGCTTTGGAAATGCGGGTGCATTTACAAGGTGGGTCCTCCGTTCCTGTTCCTGTGTCTCTTTCCGTCTGTATCATTCCAGTCATTCCAGCTCTGGCGTTGTTGTCTGTCTCATTATCACCTGTGTGTGTCTTTTGTTATGGTGTGTGTTGCATCAGTGATTCCCAGGTGCAAGTGGAGGCCGAGGCCCTCACAGAGGAAGACCTGAGGCTGATCCAGGAGAGAGAGCTTGCCATCAGTCAGCTGGAGGTACGAGCACGAGTCTGACGTCCACGCCGCCGTGGCCGCCGTTCACATGATGTGACTCTCTCTCTCTCTCTCTTTGTGCTGTGCGTTCGTTGTTACAGTCTGACATCACAAACATCAACGACATCTTCAAGGACCTGGGGATGATGGTCCACGAGCAGGGAGATATGATCGGTGAGCAGCATGTTAGAGTGATAATCTGTGGCTTTAAACGGTTCTGATGAGGGGACGAGTCTAAAATTATAAAATTCAAAGAAGAGTTCTCTAATCCATCATTGGCCTTAAGAAAGTGTGCAGATAGCGTGTGAGGAGAAGACACACACTGGTTTGTGAATGTCTGTCAGCCGATTGTGCGTTCTGCATTGTTGTTGTTTACATTTCGGAGCGATCACGTGGTCCTCAAGGGTGAATCCACCAACGAACAAACAATTTTATTATTTACCTTTTTCACCATAGTAAAAGTGTAAAAACATGGAAATTTCACATCGATTGATATTCAATGTTTTACGGATGGCTAATAACAACACTAACAATTATTCTGTTGGAATTGGAAGACACGGACCCTCATGGATACTGAAGTATTGCGTTAGAATGTTTCTTTAAAACGGAAAAGTATATTTTAGTGTACTTCAGTATACTTGCTGATGTGAAAATAAAACCAAAGCAAAGGCAAACAGCTCCAGATTTGTTCCTTCCTTTATCTTTTATCGCTCTTATCAGCTCCTCGCTCCTCCGGGCGTGAACAGCAATAAAAAACTCCTCCCATCTGAGGCATTTTGGACATAAATCCATGGTTGAAATGAGAGATTTGACTCAGGTCGTAATGGATCATCTGGTCCATTCAGTGTTGTCGCCCCCTGGTGTTCAGTTAAGATATCACGCGCTGCCTTTACACAGATTGCCTTGTGTGTACTTTGTATTCCACAGACAGCATCGAAGCCAACGTGGAGAGTGCAGACGTTAACGTACAGAATGCCACGCAGCAGCTCTCTCGTGCCTCAGACTATCAGGTAACACGCACCCACTTGTTTGGGGTTAGGGTCCTGCTCAGAGACCTTCGACATCAATCGAACCGGCGACCTTTTGATCGCTAGGTGATCACCCGTTTCCCTTATGCCACGCCGCACCTTTGTACCTACTGTAAAGACATGTTTATGTATAACAGTACAGTAATGTTCTTATGTCAATAAAAGGAAAAGATAACAGAACAAACAAAACCAAAACCACCTCCAGGCACCTCCATGCACGTGTCCTTGGATCTGACATCGGCATGCAACATGTGAAGAATCAAAAATAGCTTATTTCACTTTTTCATGTGTAAAAAGATTAAACAGGCGCTTAATTATAAATTATTTGTTGATAACAGAGACAAAAGTTGTGGCTGGAAGGAATGAGCAAAATTTATAAAAGGAAAAATAAGGCAAGTCTGGGAAATTCTCGTCTATTTCTCTTTTCTGTTTTTCTCAGGAAAAAAAGGACAGCAGCCTTATTTCAGATCTCACACAGCCTACACAGAAAAACTAAACGAAGGAGCAAATTGCACATGTTTTCATTTTCAGTAATTTGCTCTCTCAAATTGTCTTGGAATAAAAAGCTACATATTATAAGTAAAAAGTCTCCTAAAGTGTAAATAAGTACTCTTAGTGTTATTGGACTCCATTCTTCAGGCTGTAGATGTAAAAGTTTGTTTCCCACCTCTCACTCTCTCTCCCTCTCCCTCTCTCTCTCTCTGCTTCTTTCTCTCTCTTTCTCTCTCTCTCTCTCTCTCACTCTCTCGCTCTCTCCCCCCCAGCGGAGCGCCCGTAAGAAGATCTGCATCCTGGTGTTGCTCCTGGCCGTAGCTGGCGTTGTCATCGGCCTCATCATCTGGGGTTCGGTCAAAAACTGAAGGCCCCTCCTCTCCCTCCCTGCGTTTTCGTCTCCTTCTCATCAGTGAGCGCCCATAACGTGAGGCAGAATGCTGCGGAGGGATACGAACACGCAGGGCGCTGTAAGGACAAATAGAACCCTATGAACATTTATTTCATCGTTATACCGGTCCTTTTTGGGAAGTTTAGATTTGACTGTGGCAGGCCCTACCTCTGTCTCTGTACTGTGGAATAGAATACACAGGGATTCATCAGGGCCCACTCAAAGCAAACACCAAACAAGATTCAAGTCATAAAAGAAACCAGAGGGACCTCATCGTATGGAACGCTGTAATGAAGGTATAAAGACGTCTTTAAAAGGACGGTTCACTGTCTTACACTCGTACTTGTGTTTGCTGCGTCTCGTGAGGGTTTGATGAGTCAGCTTCCTCCCTCGTGTAAAAACCCGCGCTCAGATTAAGCGGCAGGTCAATGAATATGTTGCTCTGGAAAGACCACAGATTATCGATTTCTTACATACGTGCGCTCGGCGACTTAAGGGTCGTCGTTATTTGATGGAACTCCAGGTGAAAGGTCGTTCTTCGGTCAGGGAAGGAGAGGACAGGTCAAAATGTGGAGGATCCATGACACGCAGGACGCAGCAAGCAGCAGCACGTGTATGATTCCAAACCGTCCCTTTAAACTCAGATTAGACTCGTCTCCATGGTTACAGAGCAACAGCTGATCCAGCCGCTGCTTTTTAATAACGTGCCACACGCTGATACTTTATTCAGAATGAATTGAAACAAGCAGAACAATGTGGCCAAATCTTCTTCATCTGTTTCTGATCCTTTAATCTGTTATTCACACATGTTGAATGAAGACACGATGAGTTATTTATAAGTATTTTTAGGATACGTCTGCACAGACTGGTTATGTTACACTCCCTTTCTACGTCATCTGGAGTGGATTTATAGAAGTCATTTTTTTTTATCTATATTATCCACACACGCTCCATTTGAAGCATTTAAATATGTCCGGTTTGTCCTCTCTGTCCGTTTCCTTTTACTTTGATGCTCTGAAGGTTTTCGTTTTGGTTTCTTATCGTTGACTAACAGCCTTTAATGAAAAACAAGCACATTAGGCCAAGTAAAGACCTATTTTAAATTATTATGCCTATGAGATCATCTGTATATATGCATTGATATGTTCTGCATAGATAAGAAACAGTGGAATCACAAAGTTTAAGATTTGATAGTCATCTGTGTATTTTCATCAAATTATATGTACTATGTATTCTATGTACTTTATTTGGAAATAAATTTTGTCTAAGTCAACAATATAAAATGTTACCTGGTCCATAAATATAACGTGGAACATATTAGGAGGTGTTCAGCACTGTGCCAAAAGTCACACACACACACGGATCATTCATACAGTCACACACACTTAGGTCATTTTCACTGGGCTGGTGACATGCACAGTCTCCAGGAATTAGTCAAGTCCCTCCACTTTCCCTACGTTTTGTTACAGCTTTATTTTAAAATGGTTTAAATTTCTGTTCTGTCCACAAATAAATGTTTAAAAATAAAACTTTCTAGTTGTAATAGTAATTGGATAGAATTCTGCCTGTGAAGCTGGTTTAGTTTTTTACACTTTTATATCATTCTACCTAACAAGGTGATAAGAGGATGTAGATAGAAAGATAGATAGATAGATAGATTGATTGATGACAGATAGATAGTTTGTTAAGTATTATTAATTAGCAGATAATAAAGCACCAACAATAACAAAAAACAAAACAAAAATGATAAAAGAAGCATAGAATATATAGAACAATGTAAGATAATATACTATACATATAATACAAAATATGACCAACCAATGTAATATAATATATACACACACACACACACAAATATATATATATATATATATTTATGTATACACACACATACAACAACAACAATACAGTGCTAAATGTCTGAATGTGTAATAAGAGGATGTATAAAATGATGTACATGAAAATAAGGGACGATTGGCAACTCTACAGTCACACAAGGAATGATGTCAATAATCAGCAGGTTAATCAATAATCAAAATCATGGATAGTGACAGTGATAGAACATTTTAACTCACGTGAGGGAAACTAGGGAAACAAGAAGGATCATGGAGACATGCGATTCAAGCCCTTTTCCTCTGTGCCGTGTGACTGAAGGAAAACCCAGAGGGATGAGACAGGGAAGAGCTTGTCCACGTCACAACGCAGACTGTTTGGACAGAGAGCTGGAAGTGACAGCCCGCTGTGCCGCAGGTGAGGAGGATTGTGGGTATGTGAGAGCTGTGAGTGGGCGTCAGGGATTATTTTGGGCCGCTGGCTGACAAAGTAACAGATTACTGCAAAGAGCTGAGCAGGAGTTTCCTCCAGAGAAATATGACGACTGTGGAGGTGCGGGAAAGTTCATTCAAGTGAAAGAATGCAGTAAGAGGAAGTACAGAGTATTCCAGTACATCGAGTAGTACCACAGAGGAAAAGTCATCTTCTGTGCATACGTCAAAATATACATTGTGTGGTAAAATGTAGTGGAGTAGCCAAAGGGAAGGAAATAATGAAGGAAATAAAATGAGAGGATGGGGAAGGAAGGAAGAGGAAAAATAAAGGAGGAGAAGGACAGGAAAAGAGGAAAGAAGGACAGAAGGTCAGAAGGATGGAGAAAGATGGAGAGAAGAGGCCAGAAAGAAGGTAATAAACATAAATAAAACCTGAATTACACTCTTATTGTCCTTATTACAACAAATTCTCTGATATTTAAAATTTTATTTTTGTCTTTTAGAGGTCATTGTTTCTAAATCTTGGATCAGATTTATTTTTCCCTGACTTAAATGTTAAACTTGTCATTTGTTTTTACTTCACTGCTCTATAATCCGACCCTGTCACTGTCATGCAGAATGGCTGCTGAACACGCAGGTAAAGGTTTTCCATCCCGGTGAGTCATGCAGAGGACATGACTCACCGATGATTCCTGGACTCTCTGGAAGGACGGACGGAGGACATATCAGATGGCTGCGATGTCTCATCAGAGCAAACACTGAACTCGGTGATGTCATTTCATGGAGGAAACAACAAACCGCATCAGTTTTCCTTGGTAAAGAGGAGAAAAAAAAAATCAACCTCTGCCAGCAGAGGGCAGTGCTGAGCTGTTTTATTTGTTTAGATGTTATGACTTTACCATGCACTTTAAGTCCATTTCCATATGTAGTCTTATGTAATGTTATTCCACTATTATCCGGTTTCCATGGCTGTGTCCACCGTAAATACTGTAAATATGTCCACTATTTACTGCACACAGGAGAAGGAGGAGGAGGAGGAGAAGGTATCATTTGCAACGTGCAAAAACTGCACCATTTTAAGGACAAAATGGAAAAAGACACAAAAACAGAAAAATGTGTAAAAAAAATCTTGTCTGTTTTTTGTTTAAATCTTCTGTCGGTGTTCTGCTGATGAAAATGTTTTTCTGAATGGGGTAAGTTTACATTTGAATATGAAATAATTCTCCTTCATAAAGAACATAAATATAAATGCAACTGTGAGGACGATGTCAGATGTCCTGCAGAACTGTCCCTGAGTGAGACAATAAAACTCCTCCCTCTCTGTTGCAGCAGTACTGTTCAGTAGCAGTACTAGTAATAGTATCTGTTGTTGTACTTGTAGTAGTCATGTTGTTTCTCTTTGTGGAGTATTTTGCCAGTAGAAAATCCCTCCTGTCTCTTGCGTTGCCATAGCAGCTGTAACCAATAACATGAACGATGGCCCAGTTCCATTTAGCTGTGCCAGTGGGCCAGCATACACAGACACTGACAGGCCGGAATGGAATGCGGCCAAAGTTATGACTTACAACCCACAGACATCATGTATTCATCCTGTGATCGCCTTCATTCATTCATTCATTCATTCATTCATTCATTCATTCAGTCATTCAGCGTGTGTGTCTTGGAACCATCCTGTCATGGCTGTAAGTGATGAGGAGGATAAACGATAAAAATGTCTGATGTGATGTCATTGTCTAATAAGAAAGTTCTCGTTCTAACAATGTTTTAGATGTGTTGTAATAACATTAAACTGGGACAATTTTCTGTACAGCTGTAGTTATTACTTTCATTTCAAGTAGAGACTGATCAAAACTTCTTCATTTTTGTGATCTGTGGGGTGAGATGAGCAGCAGGAATGTAGGCGTTTCAGACCAAACGTAAATTTGACATCTTCTCTCCTCTCTGTTCCAAAACCCTCCCGGACAGATTTGGGGGCCCCTGGAAACATTTATGGATCCTGATTGTGGTGAAAACAGTTTGATGTAAAAATTAGAGTGCAATGCTTCTTCTGAAGTATGGTATTGTCCATAATATACATATATATATATATATTAGAATAAATTACAATTAGAGTAAATATAAGTATCTGTTGAAAGGAAGGGCGTTCATGTCGTTCAGAGACATCAGGATGATCTATGAAGTATCAAGAAGAGAGAGAAGATTTGTAC
>OMNV01026427.1:0-17995 GCA_900303265.1 Brotula barbata | reverse complement strand
ATGCTGGAAAAGAGACTTTTTTGTCTGAGAACAGCAAAAAAATGTGGTCCACATCTCTTTACAACAACCAGGGCAGGATGGAAGCATAAAATGTCATAAGGATGACCTCAGGGCCCATAAGATACTCAGCTTCCAATGCCCAGAACATCCCCTCAACATTCTACATAGAAAATAATCATCCTGGAAATAACAAATTTAGTGAGTTTTGATCTTGATCTTGTTCTGATCCACTGAAGGCTGTAGCTGCCCCTGCCGCTGCCCCAAGTTGGGCAGTTAGGAGGGAGGGATGTTTACACACTTTGCGGATGGCAGCAATAGTAAAAAAAAATTGATTATATATTTTGTAGTTTCACATTCTCACTGTATAGGAAAGAATATAACACTGTTCACTGGCAAAACCAACCTGATTGTTATTGGGAACGCCTACAACAAAATGCATTCAAAACTACTTTATGCACATTTCTGCTAATTTCTTAGGCTATACAAGTACTATCTACTGCTAGTAAATAATGATTACACCTATGCAGTACCTTAAGTACTAATAACATCAAAAATAAACCTCTACTTGAGTAGAAAAACAATTATGACAGGTTTTTTGTAATAAAAATGAATTGTATCCACTGAATAAATGTATTCTTTCTGCACTGTGAAGAGGTAAATCCAAATATTCACAAAGTTTGTGATGAAAGAAAGGTTGCTTCTTCATGCTGAAAGAGATTTGGGGTTTAAAATTCAATGCAACTGCTTGATTTTAGGAGTTTTGTTAAGGCTGGTCATTTTTGACCCCAGGACAAGGGGAGTAAACAGAATATGAGGACAACACAAGGGAATATCAGTGTGTAATGTGATATTTGGTTACTGCAGGCAAACTACGTCCTGTGTTTGTAAGCAGGAAGCACTGAGCTACGCAGTAAGAAAACACTTATGAGCTTTATTACTTTAGACAGATAAAAGTATCAAAGAGTAACATAAAGACTTAATTTATCTGATAAAAGTATCAAAGAGCAACATAAAGACTTAATTTATCAGATAAAAGTATCAAAGACCAACATAAAGACTTAATTTATCTGATAAAAGTATCAAAGAGCAACATAAAGACTTAATTTATCAGATAAAAGTATCAAAGAGTAACATAAAGACTTCATTTATCTGATAGAAGTATCAAAGAGCAACATAAAGACTTAATTTATCAGATAAAAGTATCAAAGAGCAACATAAAGACTTAATTTATCAAATAAACTTCTGTACTTACTTTTATCTGTACGCACACACTCGGATCGGTGTAATAATGAAAGTGAAACTGCCTCAAAGAAAACTATCCTGTTGAACAACAATGAGGAAGTAAATTAACCCCTTAAATCCTGCATGTCCTTCCCAACACCTTTGATCTTTTTTTGTTCCATGTGGTGGATGTTTGATGTTTCAGATGTAAATCATGTCCACACTAATGTCACATTTTTGGCCCATATTTGAATGTATTTGTACTTTTTGTAGTTGTTGTGTGTGTCCTGGCTGCGTCTTCTCTCCTGTCTTGTCACCATCAAAGAATGCAGAATGACAGCTCTTATGGACTCAAACCAAACCATGCAAGGCCCACTTACGCGTTGGGAGCAATTTGGGATTAGGGTCTTGGGAGTGTAAATGGGGAGCACTAATACTATCACTTTGGGGTACAGTGAATGTAGTTAAAATGGTTGTAGCTCCTCAGTTTAGCTATCTCTCCATGTTGCCCCCTCTAAATATTTAACAACTGTCAATCATGTCTCAAGTGGGAGGAGTAGTGAAGTTAATGAAGCAGCCAAATCAAATCAACGTCATGTTTCCACACCAACATGGAGCAACTCTTATATAACACCTGACAACAGAAAGACCCATTCAGTCTTTAACAGCTTGGAGACAGGACAGAGAGAGAGAGGGAGAGAGAGAGGAGAGTCCTGAACGATCATAAGGGTTTATGAAGACGTATAACTGATTATCATCCGCATATGAATGCAAATCTATGCCAAAATTACTAATTAAGTCACCAAACGAAAGCATATAAATTGAGAATAATATAGGGCCAAGGACTGAACCATACAGAACGCCAAATTACAGTATGTAGCGACTATTATCTAGCGTCATTCAAAATGGGACCTATTTGTCAGGTAAGATCGAAACCAGGAGAGAGAGAGTTATTGACCCCTAGATAGTTTCCAAAGCGATCAGGTAATATATTGTGATCGACGGAGTTGAATGTCACACTTCAATCAAGAAGGATTTGAACTGAGGCAGCACCTAAATCGACTGTAAGAAGCAAATCATTTGGTACTTTTGTCAGAGCTGTTTGAATACTGTGGAAGGCTCTGAAACCGGACTGAAAAGGCTCAAATAAATTGTTGGAAGCTAAGTAATCAATCAGTTGATTGGCCACGAGACGTTCAAGAATCTTTGCGACAAAAGGCAAGTGGGAGATTGGTCTTTAATTGTTAAAATATTTGGATCTAGAGAGGACATTTGCGATAGAGGTATGGCTGCACGGTGGGTCGTAGGTGGGTGGAGTTGGTTCCCGGGTGCTGTTGTGTGTGTGTGTGTGTGTGTGTGTGTCTTTGTATGTGCATGTATGGGCTGCACACTGCTCCTCATTGAGGATGGTAATAGCATTTTTAAATGCAGCTGGTACAAACCCTATGGAAAGAAACTTAGAGACTTTTTAAAATTGAACTGACAAAAGTTTAACAGTCAAACAACGAACATTTAAAAGATGAAAACTGAACATCTACCTCTAAAACATTTCTTAATAAAGTCCTATGCTAAAAAAATGGATATGAGAAACTAATATTCGATGGGTAGTGATGGCTCCTTTGTGTATAAGACAGCATGTGGACTCATCCTGGTCTTTCTCAGACACAAGGATCCCTCCTACAGCAGGCCACATAATGGCCAAGAGCATCCTGGGTAAAGCCTCCCTGGAAAGCAATGACTGCCCTCAAAGTAAACAGCTGCCCTTGGAGCACCACGTTGGAGGGAAATTCAGATAAGGGATATTGTCTCTGGCAGGAATTCTAGGAATGCTCAGCAGCTGTGTCCTCTGCAAGTTAGTCTGTTGGGTCTCACCCTTTGTTGGAATGGTTTTCACAGATAATGTTAAGGCAGCGATGGATACTGGTAATGTCGGTGGTGGCAGACCCAGCTGCCCATCTAACAACATTATATTCCATAATACCACTATGCTGTTTTAAAAGTTGTTAATAAGTTAGTTAAAAATTTGGTTTAAAAGCAAGTTGTTCTGTAGCGTCAGAGTGAGCGCTCTACGCGCTTGTTGGGTTCTTGAAAATAGTGACAGAGTGAGTGCTCTTGCCGCTCAAACTATCCACGTTAATTTTACGTTCTTCGTTGTCGGCAAAGTTTGCGCAAACAAACGATAATAAGGAGCAGATTTTTCCATTCTGTGCCTTGGCAGATATTTGTAAGTACCTCTGAACACGTACATGTAAGGAATGTAATGTTATAAAATTTTCTGTTGTATTGATTGTTCTGTCAACAATTCAATTCAATTCAATTTAGCTTATGCTAGAACTGCTAGCAGTTAACCTGTAGAGGTAATCCATTGTCTTCAACAATTTAGCATCTGTTTGGAGTTTAATTGGTATTTGTATATCTGTGTAGGCAGCCTGTGTGTTTTAAGTAGTACATGGCAGCTGTATAACTTTTAGAATTTAATCAATTTATTTCACTTGTTTTCATGTTTGTTCAGTCATAAAAAATGTCAACGCTTGTGTACCGATGTTATTTATTTTTTCTGTACTATTTCAGTTTTACCGCACGCACACGTTCACATGTCTACGTGGAGAAGTTTCAAGAATACAGTAAACTACGAGAAAAGCAAGCCTTATGTGTTTATTCAAGAGGCTTCACAGGTTAACTTGCTGTCTAACACTGCAAAGGTCTTCGCAGTGCGATGACAGTACAACCACAATATACCAAAGTCCCCCTCCTCTGTACTAATAGCGCAAACTTATCACAACTAAACGAAATAAAGAAAAAAACTAAATAAAATGTCAGGCATAACTGCTGTAATAAACACAGAACATTGACAAAATTGATTTTTACAATGTAACTCGTATCTAAGGAAATCAGGAGGTGTCTTCTGTCTCTGATCTCCTCAGTTGAGGTATAGATTCTTGTCCTGACAACAGATCAGCTGGGCTGGACTGAGGTGAGTCACAAGATTGTTCAGTGCTTCCTGCGTTGGGTGATGGCGTCGAGCTCACCAAATCAGTGGACTCACCCAAAGTCTCAGTACTTACACCATGATCAAAGTTTTTCATTAGCACCGGATCCCCCTCCGGGACACTCCTTGCTTTGGCATGTTGGTCATGTAGGTTTTCTGCTTCGGCTGGTTGTTCTTGACTCTGGACTGGATGTTGGGATGCAAGAGATCCATAGTTGGCTTCAACTTACTGCCCATCAACAGCTTTGTTGGTGATCTTCCTGTGGTGGGCTGGGGTGATACAATAGCTGAAAAGAGCACGGGCCAGCTTCGCATCCACTGATCCCACTGGGGATTTCTTGAGGAATACTTTCAAGGTCTGAACTCTCCTCCCCACCAGACCATTGGAGGCTGCATGCCATGGCGCAGTGGAGACATGATTGGCGCCATTTTTCACCAGGAACTCCTGGAAAACAGCACTGGTGAAGCAGGCCCCATTGTCCAGTTTCAGCCAGTTTGGTTTTCCAGACACCACCATTTATTTCACCATACCATAGTATTTTGTTTTCTTATTGTTAGATAGTTTAGCCCAAGTGTCAAGGAAGGTAGTAGGCAGACTCAGCAGACCTCTTTTCTTCCAAAAATTTATTTAAAGTGCTTACCATCACAAAAACACCCAAACTACAAAGCAACTAACTGCGGAAAATTTACTCTTAACCAATCAACAAAATGGCATGTGTTCACAGCAGCACAGCCTCTCCTCTCCTTTTCCTCCTGAGCTCAAAATCTGAACTGCCTTTTATAGTGTGACTGATTGACACTTGGACCGCTTCAGCCACTACCAAACAAAAGGAGGTTACAATTACAGAACAACCTTAACACAAGGAAATCAAATACATACTTAGGATTAATTTACATAGACATTTACATAATTAAATGAACTCCTCAAAGTAAATAATCCTAAACCGGTCACTTTAAACTGCAATAAGCAAACAAAAGAAATCCTCCTCCAAAAGAAAACCCCTCCACTTAGTGCAACCCAATGATGTCCTGATGACATCACCAATACTACATAAGACAGGAAGTGCTGGGCAGCGCCCTCTCCCAAACAGTCCTGCATATGGGTCTGAACACCGGAACAAACAAATGTGAGTATAGACAAAGTAACAAACAATTTAACTATGTTCAAACCTGCAACCCAATAAAGGGAAAAGTCACAATGTCACAGTGAGGGATGTCACACCTGGGGGACACCCTGACACAGCTCCAAAACACAACCAGCACAGGAAATAAAGCCCAAATGATTGATTCAAAAGGGAGAATGGCATCAGGGTGGGTACATGGGCTAAATCTATATCTATAATAAAAAACTAAGATAACCTACTCAGTGGCAAAAGAAAATCAAACAAACAAAGGCCACACCCACACTTCCTGGGCTTAGTATTAGATTAATGATACACAAATACAAAACACAAAACAAGGTGGAGAGTTGGTAGCAGGAAAAGAAACCCATCAGCCAGGTGTGAGCAGCTTTTATCCTCTGATGGAAACCGAAGGGTCCAATCACAAACCAGAAGGACACAAATCACCAACGTTCACCACAGCAGCTGTCGCTCATCAGCTAAACGAGAGAGAGAGAGAGAGAGAGAGCGGCAGCAGCAACAAGAAAAAACTCATTTGACCAAGGGTCATGACAGAGGACAATGAGGAGGACTTACTGTTTAACATACAGCTATTTCCTTAAAGCAGTGCTCCTTTTCCAAAGTGCTGAACTGAAAGGTAAAATACTTTGACAACGGTGTCATCAATCATACCCTTACAACTAAGAATGAAGCTCTTTACAGCTTTTGTTTCTGTGACTTTCTCTTGGCAGATATTCCCGGGTTTCTCAGGAAGTCTCTGTTCTCTTTCTTCTACCAGCTCGCAGTGGCTGCATTCCTTTTTGGTGTCCTGGATTCTGTTACATATTAGATCTTTTAAATGCCTCGTTACTGCACCAACCTCTGCCTTAGACCTCACTTTCTTTGGCACTCTTCTAGACTCACGGTCTTCACAAGCATCTTCAACTAGAAGATATGAACTGTAGAATAAAAAACGATCACACAAACAGAAAACTGCTTGATTGACTGACAGCTGATGTCATTTTGATGAGTTTGGTTCAGTACCTTTCATTCTGTCATTAGAGTCGTTTGTCTGACTGAAATCTGGTTCAATAGAATACTTGTTTTCCAACATAGGGAAAACGTGGCGTTGGAAAGATGTGGTTCATTGTTTGATTGGCAGTCCAGTGAACGCAACGTACCCATGAGTTGAAGTACTTTCGAGGAAATCGTGGCAATCCTTAGATTGCCGGTTCAAATCCACCTCAAAGGGCTAACATTTTAACAATGGGAATGATCCATATACAGCGGCAGTGGGCGTTTTCTCTTGTATTCTTACTCCTTGAATATGTCAGTGGGCCTGATCAATTCTTCATCTTCTGCCGTGAGTGCCCCGTCATGAACGATGTCAGAGATTTTCTGAAGTGAACGTCCCAGTTTCAGTGCAAGGCTGGGTGTTAGGTCTACGTTATTTTCTTCATCAAAACCTGAAACTTTCTTTACCGCTCGCACAACTCTCTGGAAGTTAGCGGGCTTAATGGCCTCCTCTAGGCTATGTCTGAGAATTCTGTGGCCACGGAACGGTTAAAAAACTGTTCATCCTGTAATGATGAGAAAGCAAAATATTTTTTGTGGTGATTGACACTTGAAAACAGTTCAGGTTTAACAAGCCATTGGTGCACACTAACCTGTGATGGGTCTGCCAGACCCTTGAACAAACTGGAACACATTTTGAGCATATTTATGTTTACACTGCAGGTCTATTTAAGTCTTAAATATTCATTTAAGTCTTAATAATTCATTTTGCTTCATTAAAAGCAATATTGTCTGTGATCAAGGTTTTTCTTAATCCAACTTTGTGTTCCAATGGGATGTACAAAGATAGAAGTCAATAATCAAAGTCAGTGCTACGACTGGAGAACAACTTAAATTTTACAATATTGGTTTTAATGAGGTAAAATGAAACATCTTTAAGTAATCTAAACCATGTATCTCTGCAATGACTCTGTTGCAGATACCAGACGATGTTTTTGACACTGTCGGCAAGATTTTCAATAAGATGTAAATATACAATTATTCTTAAAAGCAAAAGCAATCGCTGTCAACCATGGTTATTTTATTGTTAACTGCTTAATATATACAAAGATATAATGACTGCACAGTGTGAATAGCATGTATTGTCCCTATATACAATTGTCCACAGAAACCATGTCACACTCAGGCAACACACACAGAACCAATGACATACAGTATGTAGGCAGTATAACTATTTTGCCACAAGTAACATCATTAAGCAGCACTTGGATTTAATTGAGCTTTTCTACTTTGTTGGATAGACTACGCAACTCGTCTGATTTGAGTCGCTCGCAGTCATCTGGATCTGGTAGCTGTCGATCATCACGCAAAGCAGATCAAGCGAGGGTGAAAGGGATGATAAATAGACAGCTTGTGAGAAAGTTCCACAAGAGAGGACATTTCAGGTCTCAATGAAAGAAAAACATCCTACTTTTGACAACTGAGAGGAAAATTTTGCTTTAAACTTCGATGGATACTTCTATAAGATACAGATATTGATGAAAATCTATCTTGAATTTAGATACACCTCTTCAGTATCTTTAACTGTGGATGTGGAATTGATAGTCTCTGAAGCTTTCCGAGGTATCTCCTCATCAGGAGCCAAAAAGTAAATCAAAACTGTAGCAGTGGGATTGGTTTTGGGTGTTTGTGTGTGTGATTGTGTGTTTGGGACACTATGGCACATGGTACCGAAGCCTGAATTGCAACTGGACGCAGGTGTGTCTCGTTACCACAGCTGCAGCTGATAGACCAATCAGGCAGGAACCTATTTAGGTTCCTGCCACAAAGGCTGCAGACCTGACCGCTGGTTGCATGTGCCGCAGACTGAGTTGCTTGTCTTGTGTATGCATTGTTTGTTAGCACCATGTTTCTGTTTGAGCTTTTCAATAAAATAATTAAAAGTGTGCGTCTGACACGTGAACACGTCTGACTGCGTCTCTGTGACT
Organism: Brotula barbata; assembly: GCA_900303265.1. NCBI lineage: Eukaryota > Metazoa > Chordata > Actinopteri > Ophidiiformes > Ophidiidae > Brotula > Brotula barbata. The sequence goes on along the minus strand of OMNV01026427.1, from coordinate 9,683 downwards.
CCAACGAGGAAGCAACCCTGTCACAACAACAAAAACAGATATTATGATAAAAATCCATGATATTTTCCACAAAATGTTACGCAGGGACAGAATGGTCCCTGAAATATCATGGCTGTTTTGTGGGAAACTAAAGCACTTTTCTTTGGTCTACTAAAAGGCCTCATAAATACTCTATGCAAAAACTATAAACTCGTACATAAATGTTAGCTATTTTATTACTCCTTTGTTTATCTCCTTATGAACTTTAATGATGCCACAGCGGGGACATCTTTTTCTTACAGCTGCTCAAATTAGGCAGAAGCATAGGAACAAAAAGAGACACACACCATAACAGAATGAAAAATATGATAGAACACAGAAAAAATGAATATAGAACAAAAACTACATAAATATTTAACTATTCTTAACTATATTAAAAGATATTTAAGGAAATATATTTATATTTAACTATACTCACGTATAATTATCAAACAGAACTACACACACTGCATACACATACCATACAGATTACATCCAGGACTCTAGGATCCATATTTATGTCCTGCTGCTGTTGACAGTGGTTGCAATGAAGGACCTGTGGTAGCTCCTCCTCCTCCTCCTCCTTCTTCCTCTGGGGGAGGTGCTTAGTTTATCTAGAGTCTGATTTAGTGAGTAAGAGATGTTTTCCATGATTGATGTCAGCTTGGCTAACATCCTCCTCTCACCCACCTCCCCGATGGAGTCCAGGATGCAGTCCAACAGAGTGGGCCCCTTCATCCAGCTTGTTCAGTTTTTTCCTGTCCCTTTCAGTACTTCCACAGCCCCAGCAGACGCCTGCATAGAAGACTTTAGATGGCACCACAGTGTGTTAAAATGTTCTCACCAGTGTCCTGCACACTCCAAAGAATCTCAGTGTTCTAATGATATCTTATGTCCTAAGATAATCTAATAATATAGCTACTCTGGATGGCATTACTTTAGCCTCCAGCACTACCGTAAGAAATCTACGAGTCATCTTCGATCAGTCTTTTGTCTTTTAACTCGCACATAAAACAAATTTCAAAAACTGCCTTTTTTCAGGATAAGGCATATCCTGTCGCAAAAAGATGCAGAAAAATTAGTCCACGCATTTATTAATTCCAGGCTGGATTATTGTAATTCTGTATTATCAGGCTGCCCCAACAAAACCCTAAAGAGTCTGCAGCTGATCCAGAATGCTGCTGCACGCATACTGACAAGAACCAGGAAAAGGGATCATATCTCTCCTGTATTAGCGTCGCTGCACTGGATCCCTGTAAAATCGAGAATAGAATTTAAAATCCTTCTCCTTACCTACAAAGTCCTTAATGGTCAGGGACCATCATACCTTAAAGATCTCCTAGTACCTTATAATCCCACAAGACCACTACGCTCACAGAATGCTGGCTTACTTGTGGTTCCTAGAATCTCCAAAATCAGAATGGGAGGCAGAGCCTTCAACTATCAGGCTCCTCTCCTGTGGAACCATCTTCCAGTTTCAGTCCAGGAGTCAGACACCCTCTCTACGTTTAAGATTAGGCTTAAGACTTTCCTTTATGATAAAGCTTATAGTTAGGACTGGATCAGGCTCACCCTGGACCAGCCCATAGTTATGCTGCTATAGGCCCAGACTGCCGGGGGACTTCCCAGGATGCACTGTGCTTCCTCCCTCTCTATCTATACTCAGTCATGTCCCATTACTTCATGTTACTAACTTGTCTTCCTCCCCTGAGTGTTTGTGCTTTGTGGCCTGTCAGGTCCACACGGAGTTTAAGACGACTTCCAGTTGGACTCATATCTGGATACATCATTGTTATTGTCCCCCCCTCCCTCTCTCAACCCAACCGGTCGAGGCAGATGGCTGCCCACCTAGTCCAGGTTCTGTTGGAGGTTTCTCCTGGGAGTTTTGGGTCTCAGATTCCAGAGTTTGGTCTTGATCTGCTCTACCTGTAAAGTGCCATGAAATAACCTTTGTTGTGATTTGGCGCTATATGAATAAAATTGAATTGAATTCAACTGAATTGTCCTCAGGTGAAGACAACTCTGGCCCTTCTTGTACAGGACATCTGTGTTTTTTGTCCAGTTTACAGTTAATATGAACACTCGGGTATTTGTACTCTCCATCTGTCTCAATGTCCAGACCCTGGATCTTCGCTGGTGTGGTCCGGAACAGTCTGTACCTGTATTCCATTTTGTTCCCTTCAGATACAAACGATAGCTGTATCATCAGAGAACCTCTGGAGCTCAATGGTGTCCATGATGTACATTCAGTCTGCGCTGCGAGGAGAAATGGAGAGAGCAGCAAACCCTGTGGGGCTCCTGTGCCACAGACTTCCCTATCAGACACACAGTCCCCAAACCTTACATGCTGAGATCTGTTGGTGAGGTAGTTGATGGTCCACGCAGCAAGATGGCGGTCTACTCCAGCCCCTTCCAGCTTCCTCCTGAGCAGTGATGGTGCAGTGCTCCCAGTGGACCCCAAACCTGTCAGTGACCTGTGCAGCAGGTCGATGACTGCATTTGACACCCCAAGGACTCGCTGACATGCTATTATATTGTAAGTAAGACACTTATGTTATGAAAATAGACTTTCTTCAGCCCATTTTAGCACCCATTTAATTTCTTTTGGTTTTGGAGTGTTCATGGCAGAGGAACGTCTGAACTGTAGGATTACCATACATCGATTCAACTGACGCATCTCTACTTAGGTGTTGGATTTGGAATGATGATGTCAGAGATCAACACCAGTTAACTCCTGACAGGAACATCTGGATGGTATAAGCTTGTCTAACTTTTTATTGCAGCAAAAACGAATAAACAAACAAACTAGGAGCTCTGAACCTTTAATCTTATTGATGAAAACATTTAATCTATCATCCATCCATCCTTCCCTCATCTATACGTCTTTACCCCTGTGATGGTTGTGGTGTCTATCCCACCCTGGACAGGTCATCAGTCTATCACAGGGCTGACATAGGAACAGACAACTCAACCATTCACACCTATGGAAAACGTCGATACTCCAATTCACCTAAGCTGCACGGAGGACATGGAAACACAAATGGGACACTGACAAGACTTGAACCCAGGACCTTGTTACTAGCCTCCAAAACTGCTGTGTCGGGCCTTTGTTGTTTATTCTGTATTGATCGTTATTTTCATAGTGAAAGGACACAGGTATCTGATACTGTTTTAGTTCTTCCTTTGGAACAGAGGCCCCTGTCGTGTTTCTACCAGACAGAAACGTTAGTGCTGTGACATGGTGTTTTGTTGTGGAGACATGTCTTCTCTCTTTTCGCCGACAGGTGGCAGCCTCGCCCCGCAGACCCGTCTCCGTCGGCGTTGCAGGAGGCGGATGCTGGGGAAAAATCAGCGCTGAGACCTGGCTGGGACGAGCTGGGTTTATTTGGATGTGGAGGAAAATGGCCACAGGCAGGACAAGTACGGAGCGGGGAGCCCTTTTGGATTAAAGCATCATATGTGACATATGGATTACCAGCTCCAGCCTGACAGAGATTTGGTCGACGTTTGCTGTGGAGTTTTGTGCCGGCGCTTCCCCGAGTCCGTGGTAAGAGGATGACGGAGCCCAAAGCCTTTCAGCTGGATCTGGAAGAGCCAGCTAGCATCGGGCTGCTAGCCTCCTAGCAGACGAGCTAGCCCGAGAAGGAATGTGCTCGGTTTAACCTTCGTTTTCCGTCCTCAGCCGTGTACCGTCTAAGATAACGTGAGCCCGTCAGACGGGTTTTTTCAGACGGACACGGCGCGTCCAGCCGTAAACCGTGAAAATAAGAGCCAGCGCCGCGGCTCGGAGGGAGGGTTGGAGGCCAGACACAAACATGTCAGGGGATCGCTGTGATGCAGCGAAGCTACCCGTCGGTCGCAGGCTAGCTGAGGCTGCAGCACAGGAAGCTAACCGAGCAGACAGACAGCCGAGTGTTATTAGGACAAACAGAGCCATGATTTACCTTTTAGTTCACATGTAAGACACTTCATAACAGGGCGACCCGAGGCTGAGGGAGGCTACTGGCTACTCAGCCTGAGCCACGGAGGCTAAGTGGACTGGTGGGAGAACTAGCCTTGTACCATTTTGTGCGCTTGTCTCATTTATATTGTTTTGTTTAATAATTGAATATTCCATTCATGACGTGCAACTTTTTCAGCCTAACGTCGCCGACAGTTAACCCGTTTGTCCAGATTACGTGATGACATGATAGTCGGTGGATTCTGCATATCTGAAACTCACTGCTCTCCTCTCTCACTATTATGCAATGGATGCTGTCATGTTATCCTTTAATGGTCCTCTAAACTCAATTTCTATCAGTCAGAATTGGATTAATGAAGGTCTTACTGGTAAAATTTGACATTGTTTATCAATAATTCTAATCCAATTCTTACAAGTCCAAATAGATAGAAATGGAATTGTTGGTATTAATGCAAATGCCTACTAGTAAAAATTGAAGTGCAGATATCTGCAATCCAATACTTGTTGTAGTTAAAGTTGAATTTTGACATGGTCACAGTGGGTAGGATAAAGCAGCCTGCGTGAAGTGAAGAGACACCAATGGTCTCATAGGAAATCCTTTATACACACAAATTTACACAAATAAATAAGGTTAAAGGCATGATCTCACTGCGACGTACATTAAACAGAGAAATCAAGTCAAATCAACTTTGAGGTAAACTGATCACCAGTAAGATCCAGGAGGAATAAACCAACAGAAAAGAAACCAATGTGTGAGTAAACACAAAAAATCAAAGTCAACTTTGAGGTAAATGAACCCAACATCTGCAAGATGTAACAAACTATCAAAACCTCTAAAACTCAGCAAACAAAATGAGAGCAAATGTAAACTGCAATTTCATTTGCTAAATAAAAATCAACTTTAGGTGGAGCGAAAAGTCTGAGACCACATTCCCATTCATGTCAGTGGGGAAGAGGATGTTTGGACCCCACTGTATATTAAAAAACAGTAAGTACAGCGTAGAAGATGTAATAACAATAATGCTGAGATAGGGCTGGGCAGTATGCAGTATTCATGTACTATTCATAATCACGCATGGCTTCATTTCAAACTGAGAGCAAAGAAGACAAGTTTGTGGACTGTGTCATACCCGTTGGTGGACGGTCTCAGCAGCAGCCCTCCAGGGTCCCACCCCGTTGGCACCAGGGCTCAGGTCTTTACGTCTGTATGACGCCAGGAAGTGTTCCGTCCCACCTGGTTGGTGATGCGGTAATAAGCTGGTGTTTGGGGAGATCTAGCTGCTCCTGAGGTTTTTTTTTCCATGAATATGAAATCATGCTGACACTTTTTTACACACACCAACAGCCCTTTCCTTTCCTTTCCTTTCCTTTCTTTTCCTTTCCTTTCCTTTCCTTTCCTCTCTTCTTCTCTGCTGCCCCTGAAAATTGAGAGAATATGTGCAGTGTAAGCAACAATAAACAGCTACAGCAAGATACTATCAGTCATCGTGATAAAAATGCAGTAGCCTGCATCTGAAATAAGTAAGTAATCTGAAACAATAGCTGCTTCACCAAATCATTCATTAAATGAAAAATAACAGATGATGACCTGCTCTGAAACCCTGCACTAAACAACAAATAATTATTCTTCTAACATATCGCTTTTATGGTTAACGAAAGTTATTTTGTAGGTGCTTGCATGTTTGTTATGTGTTTATTTGTGTTCGTTGTGCATATCTAATCAAACATCAGGTTCAAACGCTGGTTCATGTCATGGATGACGTGAAACTACAAAATACCAACACTGCTCACCAACAGCTGAATGCAAACATTGGCCATTACACCTCAGCCTGGTCCAGATGTTTAGTGAAGTGGCTCTCAATATCTTCACCCTGCTATCAGAGGTGAAACACACCTGTGTGTGTTCATCCAGACCTCAAGAGACTCAGACCCCCAATGTGGAAAACATGATGTTTCCAAGCATTTACTCAACCCACTGGCAGTTTATGAACATATGGCACACATGTGCAGCTCCACCAGATGTAAGAGCTACACAGGTTCCCTAGCTGTGCTGTCTTTTAAAGGTGCTCATGGCCTGGGTCAACTATGCTGAGAATCTTTCTGAACACCAGCGTTTTAAGTAATCTGATGGTATATGTTCTTAACAGTGAAGTACCATTGCCTGTTTGGTGTTTGTCGTGGTGTGTTATTAGTGTGTACTGCCTGTGGGTTTTGTCTTCCTGAGCTCTAGCAGATGTTTGTCGTGATTGCTGACTGGGCATTGCTGACTGGTTGCATACTCCAAATAGTGGAAGCGGCTGAAGTGATAGAATACGTTTTTTGTATTTCTGTTTTGGTCGGGATGCTTTTCCTGTATTACAGTGAAGGTCATGAATCAGTCTTTTTCAGAGATGATTTTGTGTTCTTGTCGTTAGTTCTTTAGCGTTAGCTAGCACATGACCAGTACAACACCAAGACACACCGAATATCTGATGATGATAATATTCATTATAGTAATAATACATTGGACTTACATAGCGCTTTTCTGGGTACTATTCTGTGGCTTCGTTGCATTAATCGCCCAATTTGTTGATTAGTTATTCCAATAAATACTAGATTTGTGGACTATTAAAATACTCTTTGCAGCGCTAATGTTGCAGCTCTGTTCTGTCTGTACATGATTCTACAGAGTCAACATCAGTGCTGTGTGCTAATACTACATAAACAACGCTAAGTTATCGGCTGGCTAAGTAGTGTAAATGTGGTTTTTGTGGAATGAGCAATGTGCAATGTGATCATTAACATCACAACAAAGCATGGATTTGAAATTGTAAATCTGACAGGTCTGAGAATGCTAAGAATGTACAATGATAGAGAAAACCGTCCCCAAAGGTGCACTGGTTTCACTGTGTTCAAACAAACCAGTCACCACTTCACTAGTGGCTAATTTTGGGACAGAAGCGAACCAGTGGGAGGTGTGGCACGTTAGCATACTGTCTGCATGCTGCCCTGCCACCAGAGACGGGAGGAAAGCAGTTTCTGTCAATAAACTTCACAAGCTGTGTTTACCTTCACCACTGAATTCATTTCATATGTTGTGAGATTTACTATCTTCTAACTAACAGATCTCATGTTGTAATAGTTACACAAGTGCCTATAGTAGTGTTAGTCGGAATTTGTTGTCTTGCTGAAAGCTGTTTTCTTTATCCTTTAATGTTTTCTTCTCATTTTGGTATCATCTCATCTTAAGCAGCAAGGCTTTGCTTTTAAGGCCTCTTGAGTCTGAACATTTGTTTCATGCCTTTACAGAAGTTAAAGACAGATGACCTTAGGATTTCTGAAGAATCCAGGGTAACTTCAAAGTCTCCCACACTGCGTAGGGCTGTGTTTGCTCAGACAGAGTGTGTTTTGACTGTCCATAGACCATCACCTCAAAAGCTCGGGATCCTTCAGGTGCATGCTTGCTGCTGTTGGTAGTCGATTAGTTCCCCCCTTTTAATATTCAGATGGTACAGTCGACTTGGTGTGTTGGTAGCCATAGCTACTGCCAGGGCTCCTCCCTCCGAACCTTTATACACCCCACTGGTGTGACAGAGCTTGTGTTGGAGGATCAGCTGTGCCAGTCCCAGCAGGCCACACACAGAGGCTTGTGAACAAAGCCCCTGGCACTAGAAGCTCAGCCTCTCAGGCTGTTGTTAGTTGAAGGAACAGCGTTGTTGTCATTGTCTCTCCATATCAGGAGCACCACAGACCCCTGGAAGAGGAAGAGGAGTTGTTGTTTTGGCAAATCGTTGAATATTTTTCTCTCTCTTTCACTGCTTATGAGTTGAGATGCTGGCTGAGTGCAGCGGAGACAGCAGGTATGGAAGCCTGTGTGTGTGTCTCTCTTGTGTCCACGGTGACTAGCACATTGTTTACTGTTTTTGCGAGCCTTACGTTTCTTGACCCTAACACACATTTACATGCATGTGAAAAGCAACACATGTTTTTCCCCCCATAATGTCACCCTAATGTGATTGAAATTGGCATATAAGAAAGTGTGTTTCCCCAAGTAACAGGTCTGCATCTTTCTATCTATGTATTCAGGCGTAAACATATTTGGAAGAAGTCTCCACATGCATTTCCTCAACAGACTCTTATTCCAATGACACAACGAATGGTGGTGTCTTCTGCGAACCATGAAATCCTGTTAATGCCATTCATGTGTTCGTCTTACTCACATTTTTGCTTTGATTACGGTACAGAAAACAGTTATTGAACTATAATTATATAGATAATGAATTAATAAAATGGCTCATTATTTTCACATTCGGGAGACTCTTGTTATATTTATTTTATATGCTATTTCATTTTCACCTGTAGCCTTGTGTGGATCTCCGCCAATGCCAATCACCAAACTAACAGCATATTTGTTGAAAATGGCAGCTTTCACTTTTATGTTGTGGGTTAGCAAAATAACCATACAATGTATGTTCAGACAACTAAAGCTATATAAAGACGAGGAGTATAAAACGTCTGTGGACTGCAGAGAATGCTGTGGGTTTGACACTACAACTGATCCTTTCAAATCAATCAGTCTATCGGAGACTTAGGTTAGGTGTTGTTTCTCTGACTGTTAGCAGGATGTTAGTGATGGATATTTTAAAAATTTGGTGGGAAGTTAGACCATGGGACAAGGTGGTTTTTGGTGTGCATCTGTATCAAGGAACACATCCAGGAATTTTAAAAAGGATAGGCTTCTTTTTAAAATGTATTAATTTAAGTGCTCTCTGAGCACTTGGTTTGTTTTAAAACCAATTATTGCAGCTCCACGTACTTCTGATACTCTGTTGACTTGATTTGTATCTGTGCAGCAAAGCTTCATAGTTTCAAAGGTTTGTTGTCATGTGGGAGAGACATGCAGACATTCCCCAGGCTCAGGTCCTTTCGTTTGGTGCCACTTCCTGCTTACCAAGGAGGTGGAGTGAATTGTAACGCAGCGTTTGTTCACGGATCACTGAGTCTGCTTTTGTTGATTTTTCCAGACATGTGTTTGGCCCAGTTTGTGGTTCCGGCTCCACTGTGCCTTGACTGTACCATTCTCTGACCGCTCTTATAGAGAGAGGTTAGTCTCAGAGATACGGACAAATGCTTATATTTTACTCCACACAAGAGCTAAATCACAAAATATCTTTCAGCTGTGTGTCCTATTTAAGCATGCGTGAAACAATTAGTTCAAATTTGTATTTCTGTGTAATGTTCCTGATTTGTTATTTGATTTTAGTGTAAATGAATATTCTTCCACTTCCAGCAGCATGCTGTGGATTGACCGGCACGCCTGCACGCTCTGAGGCAAATTTGAAGCTTTTCTGCTCATTTTTGTTTTCTTTTCAGACCAACTTTGTGGATCCGCACACAGATAACTACAGACCCTCACTCAGATCGCTGATAATCCACACACAGATAACTACAGACCCTCACTCAGATCGCTGATAATCCACACACAGATAACTACGGACCCTCACTCCGATCACTGATAATCCACACACAGATAACTACAGACCCTCACTCAGATCGCTGATAATCCACACACAGATAACTACGGACCCTCACTCAGATCGCTGATAATCCACAGACAAATAACTATAGACCCACACTATGATCGCTGATAATCCACAAACAAATAACTACAGACCCTCACTATGATCGCTGATAAGTCACATACAGATAATTACAGACCCACACT
>OMNV01026424.1:20165-63664 GCA_900303265.1 Brotula barbata | reverse complement strand
TGGAAACAGATACTGACAATGTAGAAGGAAATGGAAGAGAGACAGAGAGAGAGAGAGAGAGAGAGAGAGAGGACGTAGAGAAACTGAGAGAGGAGACAGACAGAAAGGTGAGGGGTCAGGCAGGAGGTGGTCCCTCTTACGCTCTTTAATATTTTGCGGACGGCGGGGGAGTCTGGGGTGTACAGGATCTTTCCCATCAGCAGGGGTTTGACTGAATTCCACACAATTTTGGTGACGGGGTTGGACTCCAGGCTCTCCATCAAGGCGTTGCAGAAAGGAGCTATGGGAGTAGGAGAAGGAGAGTATTTTTATACTCCCCAGATCTTGGCCATAGTTACGTTCATCCATCAAAAAAAATACTTACTGGCTTCGTTGTCGTAGGCGTAGTCGCGCTTCTTGGTGCTGTTGACGCCCAGAAACACCTTGTAGTTGTTGTCCTCGTACCAATTGAAGGACAGCACCCTGGAGCCGCCTCCCTCTGGGTAACCACAGAAGAGGCTGGACACGGTGGACATCAGCCCGGTGAAGGAGGAGGGACCCCCGGGTTGGAACAGGGAGGAGACCACCTGGAGGAGATCTTTGACACTCTCTCGCTCCATTAGCTACGAAACAAGATCTGGGGTCAGCGGACAGAGACCGAAAGCATCCCCGTACCTTTGACCCCTTGACACATGTGATGTCATTTCATAATGTCTCTTATTCCTAACAAGATGAAGACATTTATAAGACAAAAATTTAAACATAATGTATACTTTCATATGTATATAAAGTCAAAAGTTTTCCTCTTTTTCAAGGAAAAAAAAACAAAAAACAAAAAAAACTAAGAATATCTCCATTGCTGGTTAATAAATTAAATAAAATTTAATTTACATAAAGTATAAACTCACACACATACACACCGGTCGCCAATATGGTTCTGATGAACGTCTGATTATCAGCATTGGCCGACAAGTATCAATCCAAAAAAGTAGTAATATTTGTATTTGCGATATTCATGACGAAAAATTTGCTATAAAACAATAGTTTCAAAGATAAGCAAACACGAGGATGAAGGACTCCCAGGACCAGGACCAGGACGGTCTGTGGGTGGATGAAATATCCTCCCATTGATAGAACAAAAATAACCTCATCACACTGCAATTCTCCTCTCCGTGTATCATTTCCTCTGCAGAGGAACGGCGAGCAGGTTGCCAAAAAGTTGATGTTGTTCAAATGAGACTTTTTGAGTTGCTTTAGTTCACACACACCCACACCCACACACACACAGACGGGCTCGCTGTATATCAATATTAACGTGGAAGATAGAGAGAGGGAGCATTAAATGTTGAATGAAACAAAACTGTGCCCTCTTTCATGTCTTTACTTGATTTCTTCAGAGGATCAATTTGAAGCAGCAAATTTTGATTGTACGGCTCCGAATCTGTTATCAAAGATTTACAATCCCACTGCTGCAGATCCAAGAGGGCTGACATGAAAATGACTCACTTCTCAACTATGAACCCCTGCTCCTGCATCGTACGTGAGCGTGGATACGCATATGCGACGCACATCCATTCCTTTGTCTTTTACACACACACACACACGGGCAGAAACTGTAAATTAAAGGAAGGAGATGTGGGTAATGAAAGCGACTGGCTCGCCTCTCTGTCACCAGTGACACGAGGGTCCCACCTACAAGGATGTGTCACCTCAAAGGAATGTCCTTCTCACACTCACACACACACACACACACACACACATACACACACAGGTGAGGATGAAATCTCCCCACCCTCCTTGCAACATAAAGCGAACGTGCCGAAACACACAACAGTCCTCCCTCTCTTTCTGTTTGTTGCCATTGTTTGGTGTGTGTGTGTGTGTGTGTGTTTATAGATTTTTTTTTTCTGAGTAGATAAATCACCACCAGAGGCACATGTACACACACATGAATGAGCAGTCGCACACACGTATGGGTGGTCGTGACAGGCACGGCACGCCTACACACTCCAGCCGACGATTACACACACCCATGTGCAGTGTGCCCGTGGACACACACACACACACACACACACGCGCGCAGCAGATTGCTGAGCCCATCACTCAGTGTCTTCAGAGAGCTTTTCTCAAACACAAACCAGCGGAAGAGGCGCGTTTCCTGCAGGCTAAAAATACGGAGGCCTCTGATCCTGCAGGACCCAAAACTAGAACGTAAAAGGACTGGAAGACGCGGATGGAGCACTTACTGCTCGGATCTTCTCCGATGAGGCCTTCAGAGCCTGACCCCAGAGGAGCAGGTCGACCCCCTCGGAGCTGGGATCCATAACCTTTGGCATCTGAGGGGGAAATCAGTAAATAAAGTAAAAATATGGCACACGTACGGTGGGATATTTTTATAAATGACACAAAACACCAGCAGCTACTTATTCTGTGTGTCAATCACTGCTCATCTCTTCTTCTGTGGTGTGATGAGCCTTTTAACTATATTGTTTGCTTTGGATTGGGATAAAAAGTGCGTCTAAAAGCTTCATTTATCCTTGAATTCTACTCTCATTCTATCCTGTATTCATTCTCCAATCGAGCCGCCTGTCAGATTCTGTAACGAACCTGAAATCCTTCACTTGTTTCGTACGGAGATGCTGACATTATCCGCTAAACTTTTATCTCCACTACTTTGAAGCAGAGTCCATTAGCGTTAGGTGTTAGAAAGCGGCCGGCCAGGGCAGAGTGCTGAGCGCTACGGAAACACTCAATGCCAAGACAAACACGCATATGTGATATCCTTCCTTTCACATTCCTCACGCCTGCTTTTCAATGAGCGAAGGAAGGCGGGAGGCTGTGAGGGGGGGGGGAAAGGGAAAGCGAGTGAATAGGAAGGGAGGGCGTTAAGAGTTTGATGGGCGAAGGGGAGCGAGGAGCGTGATGGGGAGAGGATAATAGACGAGGATCGCCATGAAGATGAACGGAGAAAACCTTGGAGCACGGACTAATTCAGCATCGCGGCCTTCAAAGCGATGCAGGGAACACACAACGCGCCGCCACGTCTTTAAGACTACCTTACAGGCTGTGGGCGGGGCCTGGTTAAACTCATTAGAGAAATAGGCCAAGAGGGATAAAGCCCTGCCAGCTCCCTGAGCCAGTCACCTGACAGATGCTGCCTAAACCCAAACAGACACACAGCGACAGAGAGACATGTTTAAACAGGCGCGCAATCTGTCAGATCCACGTTTTACTCTTCTGATAAAGCCCAGATTAGTATTTATAATACTAATAAATGAAGACATGTCTCCGAAAAAAGGGGGGAAAAAAGCACCACTGACCAGTTTGAAGATTTTGAAGAAGTCCAGATTAGCGTATAGGATGTCTTCTATCTTCTGCAGCCTCTGCTGGCTGAGGGCGCACATGGCGTTGCGCACCCCGTGAGTGCCCCTCCGGTTGGGGAAAATGATGAAACGCTCCAGCAAGGCCTGGCTGCAGGCGATGTCTTTCAGCTGCAAATCTGGGATACCAAAGGCGAACTGGAGGAGATGAAGAAGAAGAAGAAGAAGAAGAAGAAAGGGGAAGGAGCGGCGCAGTGTTGAGTTAGGAAAGATCATTAAAGTTAAGATTGGGTTACATCACGCTGACTTTAAATGAGTGGGAATGAAGGTTCATATTTTTTAATGTTGCAGGATTTGGCGTGAACAGTCGGCTGTTTTCAGGGATTAAAGTAAGGTGACCCGTGGTTTTAGTCTGGCCTGTATATTCTCTCGTTCGTCCCTCTATTCTGCACCTGTTCCAGTCGAATTTGTGCGTGGACGAGCTGGTAGACCACCGAGCTGGAGAGGCCGGCGTCTCGCAGCAGGAAGGCTGTGAGGACTTCGTCGTCCTTCAGGATGTCTTCTATCTTCAGCCCACGACCTGCATGAAGAGGATGAAACATTAACAGACAACAAAAATGAGACAGTAACGCCCTAAAAGCATCATATTGAAAAGAGGAAAGCTCGGCTGATTCGGGATTTGAAGTTTCAGGGGACGTCCAATTTTCGAGTTCACATTTTAGCGGGCCAAATCAGTGGACATCAGGCCGTGCCACCACCAAAACTGCCAACCCCAATAACAGGACACACCACTTCCTGTCCCAACCCTCTGTGTTTTCTACCTATATTTAGGCTTCTCTCCGTCCCAGTACCTGAAACTTCATACGGCCGTTTGCGTAACGTGTCCATAAAGTCCGAGAAGGAGGAGATTTCCTGCCAAAGGCGCCCAAACTGCTGGATCTCCGTCTCGGTGAGCAGGATCTCCTGGACGTCGGAGTAGAATCGCGCCAATCTGGAACACACGGCCAACATTGACAAATTATCCCAGTCGTTTATTACATAGTGACTAAACTACGGAATGTGCTGAGTAGCTTTATTATCTAATTTAGACATAATCATCCCATAATCTTCCATCCAACAATCATATTTCTGAACCCATTCATCCTAATCAGGGTGGAGAGGGGCTGCAGCCTCTGCCAGCCTTCGTCTGGCAAGAAGCAAGAAGAGGCGGTTTATCATGAAATCATCTGCAGCCAATTAATGAGCACGTCCACCGGGCAAAGGGAGAAAAGGTAGAGCCGTTATCAGTTACATCAATTCAAACACACACACAATGTAAGCTAATTAGTCTTTGGGTTAATTTGAATAAGAAAACCACGTGACTGAGCATCGATTCAATGGAAATAAAGGAGTCGGGAGTCAAACGGACGCCGTCTCATTAAGACTTAGGAGCGCGGCGAGGTCACGTCTGTTTACCGGACGCACGGCAGCTTTTCTTCGGGTTCTCGCCCGAGTGATTATATCAACTTAGAGCGGAAGGTAATGAACGCTTAAGGTTTGCTGCTACCCGCAAACAAAGCGGAGCGCGTGCGGCGAGCGGGCTTACACAGAGTTGTTGTAGTTGGAGACGAGCCCCGGGGACTCTCCTCGGGTTGGATATCGGAAACAGGGGTTGTTGGCGTTGCAAAAGATGCCCTGGATCCACGGTAGGATCCCTGCGGAGGGCATGGCCTTGTTGGGGAAGTGACCTGTGTGGACAGATGACACATTGGAGGACGCGTGAGTGGTTATGATGCGACTTTAGAGGAACCACACGTCGTGAATCATTTCTTACACTCATGATGTTGGTACAGGGGGTTGGCCTTCCTCAGCCACACCAGACCGATGAATAGTAACACAGGCCAGAGGATCTCCACCAGGAAGCGGATCTGACCGGAGGCAGACAGTGACACATACTCATCATCAACATAACACTTCTCTAACCATGATAAGTATTTGCTCATAATTTAGTTTCAGTTTTTTGGGACGAAGGAGGCAGACGTTTGAGGGAAAGTTACCTTCTGCCTCTTGCGGAGAGTCCAGTTTTTCCACAGTAAGAGGCGGATTTGGCTGCATGTGTTCATCTCTCCTCGGTTCAACCCCTCGGAGGGGTCATCAGACTGTGAAAGACCTGCAGACGAAGAATTCAACGGCTTATTGAACAAAAATGTGCATGACATTTATGAGACTTTTATAAGATAACTTGAGGTTATTCCACTTCAAATCTTCACTATCTCTCCAGAGTGTAGAACAATCCTCAAGTACCGGCGTCGCTTTTCAAATCCTTTGCACTCGATCATCCTTTACAGATTCTATTAGATTTATTTTTGCATCAATAAACATGCGAATTGTAAATTGAATTAAGATAAATTTGATAATGAAACGAGGCACCATTAGGAGCATGATATATAAACACGAGCTGATACACGTGTGGATGTCTGTGTTATCACTGTAACGCGAACCTCATACACACACACACACACACACCACAATTTCAAAATATCTTATGAAACTACATGAAAATGCATTCGTTCTCTGTGACGGTATTAAAAAAAGTGCAAATGCCAGTCAGTCCCACATGCAGGTTATGTGCAGATGGCCTCAGAGAATGTCAGACATGAGAGTAATTTGTCCAGAGTAACATCCCCAATAGATTACTCCTGCCTGAAGTCTTTGTCAGACGGAGAACGCAACAACACAAACCTGTCCAGTGAAAAATGATAACATTGTCAAGCGGACAGAGGAGGGTAAACACCATCATTACGCGTCTCACGTCGCTCACATCCACTCAAAGAAGCCATAATTACAGATTACAACACATTTAGCAGAAATTCCCTGCACAAATTGCCAGATGTTGAAGTAATCTTTCAGAACAAAGACGATGATCCTGTATGGGCTAAAATCTACACATCGTCCACCTGAATCTTTTGTCTTTCCTTATGGCGTGAATAAAATCCTGATGGGGGGGAAAAAAATCCACGGCGGTTGCGGGCGACTGTATGAGCCTTACCTTTTGAGGAACGATGTAAAAGTTGTATGACATCCAGAGGAAGAGATTCACAGAAACAGGTGAAGACATAGAGAACATTAAGGTGGAAGGTAGGAGAGCTCAGTGTGACTCCCAGCTGCCTACTCTCTCCTCTGCCTTCAGGTCAGCAGCCCTCCTAATCTGATTGCTCTAATCTCCCAGCTCAACATGGGTAGGCAGAAAAAAGACAAGTCATCCATTTTGAGGCAGAATTAGGGGGATATTCACCAGGGTGAGGCAGGGATTCTGTAGGATAGAAAGACTGTTGGAGGTGGGTTACAGGTTTGATCACCAAACAGCAGCCTGAGTGTTGCTCGTGTGAGCGTTCACAAAAGGAATTCATCATTTATTTGCCCAGAAGCTACTTTGCAAACCTGCTTTTGACCACACAGCAATAAAATAAAGTCAAAACGCCCGTGTGACTGTAAATTTAACACGAGACGGAAGTGACCTGAGGCAAGGAGGAGAGGTTGGTAACTCGAGCCGCTCGGCTCAGGAGATGTAAGCGATTACGCTGCCAGAACGAGAAGCCTTGACAGCCGCACGCTAAAACCACCTGAAACTGATGGGAACATTCGGATGTGCCCATAGTGTAAAGTCTGACTAGTGTGGACGCCATGAAGCCGGATTTGGGTCAAACCTAACAACAACAACAACAACAACAACAAGTTTTCCTTGTCTGACCTGTCTAATAAAAAAAAAAATCATCATTGATTGTATGATTCAACCCCAACATGCAACAGTATTCAATGAAATGATCGATGTTCAATATCAACATAAATCAGACACTAAAAATTCAATCCAGCGAAAAAACAGTATGAATTACATTTTTAATCCGCAGCAAGAACAGTTGCATGTCATTTTTCTGTATAGCCACAATAATGAAGATGTGACAAACGTTCTGTGTTTAAACATGCAGTACGAATGTATATAAAAATGTAAACAGATACATAAGGTTTACATACAAAGTTGTACCAGTCACAGGATACACAGGACAAACTTTAGTATAAAAATGGTTTTTTTTTTTACATCAAAAGAAAATCAAAAATACTTCCATCTATTCCTTAAGGAATAAAATATGTCGTCTAAGCAAAATATTAAAACTTGAATTGCATTAAGTGCATTGTGTGATTACAAATTAAATATAATTTCATAGCAAATCAATCATTGTACATCAACATCACTGTTCAAGGAATACAAATCAAATGATATGCTCAAAATTCTTTACAGACACTAGGGAATTTTGTGGCTGGTAAATTTTATTGGAGAGGATAACGGACAACACATTTCTAACGTGCATGTGTTTGTTCTGTTTGCTTGAGACAGACTCGTGTTTTGATGTTACGATTCCGACGTAAAATAAAATATATTAGCACTTATAACACTATCGCGGTGTTTTTTTCACAGGCCTTAGCTTCCACGCACTCAACTTCTCTGATAAAAAATATGTTTTCCCCTAATATACACTTTGACACAGATACATTAATATTTACACGTTTAGGTTTTTGGCATGTTGTGTTCAGACAAAATGGGCCTCTCTGTGTTCAAGCTCTTGTAGCCGCCTGGGACGCAGTCTTTGGTAGACAGGTAAAGTCTCGCTGGGGTTGAGGTCATCCGGGCTGCTCGGGGGTGGGGACTGGGGGGGCGACAGAGTGGAGGAGGTCGAGACCTCGGGGTCAGTAGAGCTGTCGACTGAATCCTGTTTCTGGAGCCGCGCCTGTGGGAGACTTGCGTAGGCGGGGGGTTTAGTGACGACCTGGGTAGGGGTGGTGGTGGTAACAGTAGTAGTCCAGTTTGTAACAGTTCTGGTTCTGTTTCCAATGGGAACAGGAGGTTTGTAAAAGGTACCAGGGGGAGGCTGTAGGGTCCTGGGAGCCCTCAGTGTAATTGGAAGGCTGCTCGGCTCGCTTACTGAATTATCTGTGCTATTTTCCCTTTTGGAAGTCCAGACTGTCTTGGCTGTGTAGGGCTGGTTTGAGAGTAGGTTGCTAATACTACTACTGCTGGAGCTCACCGAAGCAGCGGTTACCGCAGGGCCTGCAGCCGGCACTGCTGCCGGCACCGCCGCCTTTGTAGGTTGCTCTCCACAGCTGGCGGCTGGCAGTTTGGCCACTATCATTGCAGTCCTCGGTGTAACGTCATAGTGCTTGTATTTTCTGTCCCACGTTCTCCTCTGCATCGTCTGTGTGTCCATAAAAGGCGTGATGTAGTAGGCGCTGAGCCTGGACGAGCCACGGAAGCAGGCCTTTTCTGGCTCGGCCGTTTCTTGTATAGTTTCAGCGACGAGGTTGCGCTCGGCGAGTGCAGAGTTAGCGTCCGTGTTACCGACGGGGTTCGGGGTATTCCTCTCGCTGACCTGGGCGGGGATGGGTAGACGTTCCAGGGGCATGCTGATCGGCCGTGACACAAATCTAGAACGTTGGGGGCGTAGATGGACCTTTGATGCCAACGAGGCGTTGGGGATGTTGGTGCTGGGACGACCAAAGACCAGGGTTGACCTTTGGACGTCTCCGCCACTGGACGTCTGGATCCCATTGAGTCTGTCCATGCCTGACGTCTCTCTTTTTTCCGTCCCTGGTTGAGCTTCTTGCACCGATGAGAATCTTTTGTAGACTTTAGCACCCTGTAGGAAAATAAAACATAGTTACTATACTTTCTGTGCAGCACCGATTGAAGTTTGCGGAGTTCATGTTAATCATGAATCGTTTCATATGGAGTTGATTTGGGATTCTTTGATGCCTACAGTTTTACTTGTACTACATCTGTACTCGCCTCTTTGATGTCCATTAAGGAGGTGGAGTGTCTGCTGAGCCTCTGCACCTTCTCCTGGGGGGTGAGCCTTGGGGAGGACTGGCCTGCTATAGTAATGTCAGAGCCAGACAAGGGTAACGCATCGAAGACCGTTTGAAAGTGTCGCACCAGCAGCTCCACCATCAGGGCCTGGTACGGGTAATCTACCAGGGATGACAGGGACACCTCGGCGTCAGACTGCTGTGGTTTGACCAGTGTGGGGCCAAAGATGATGCCCAGGTTGCTCGCAGTCATCTTGTTCTCCTCCGCCTGTTCCGTCACTCTGGAGTAGGAAAGAAAGACTGTGGGTTTAATTTAGAACAGATGTGGTTTATATAGTGAATCAGAGAAGATTGGTTCTGGAGGCAATATCGGCCTCTTCTCCACTTTGATATTGCCAAGTCGGTGCTTCCCGTGTGCAGATGTGGGGAACAATTTCACTAAACCAGAATCAGTGGCAGCAGTCTGAAAAAATGTAATGAAACCTCAAGAAGCTGCTGGCCAACCTCAGACTTTAATTGTGCTTAAATATTTTCTGGGTTTGATCAGCTCTGAATACACAGGATATTTGTACCTAAATTTAGCCAAATCTAAAAATATTATCGCTGGAATTCTGATATTGGCTTTTCAAGACATTCTCATTTTGAATGAATGAATAGCGCAAACTACTGGCCACTTCCTCTGTGTGATGGGGAAGTCTCTCGTTGCCTTTTGAGGAAGTTTGTAGCTCAACGCAGTATCAATGGAGAAAGAAATACTGAGAGAAAAACTCCTCATTTGTAGCAATTCTGCGTCCTTACCTGTTTAGGTGTGCTATAAGGAAGCGCATTGTCCTGTAGTTGGCTGAGGGAAGCTGGCGAAGGAGGTCTCGAATCTTTAAAATGACTCTGTTGAGATGGAGGCTCAGTCCGCTTTTCTCTCCGTTCTGGGTGCTCTGTGATTTATCAGCTTCCTCCACCAACACTCTCTGACATTCCTTGGCCAGGCCGATGAAGTCATTGTAGTATCGATACAGGATCAGCGGCTCTGGTAACTGTGCACAGACCAGAGTCAGTGTGTTCAGCTTTAGCTTATACTCAAACACTAAATATATACTAAACATCACAACAGTAAGAATGGAAGCTTTCAAAAAATAAAGAGCCACTCAGTATTTATTTCATAATAACCTTGTTAGCAATTAGGATTAGTGAGGCGTACCTGTCTCAGGTAGAGTTTGAGGACATTGCTGATGTCGTGCGGTGAGAGATCAGACAGTTCAACCAAATCCTTCCCGTTCTCAAACGCCTGACAGAGCTTCTCAACTCGGGATTTAGCACCATTCACCCGGTAAATGCCCTGTGAGAAAAATGCGAACATGAATGAGTATTTTTATTAAAAACAAATAACCCAAACTAAGGTATTTAAGGCAAATCCAGCCATCAGTCCAACTTCTTCGGATTGATAAAAGCACTGTCAATCGACACAGATAATGACAGCGATCCAAGCGTTTCCATCACGTTAAGTCTATATTATCCTCTTTACACCTTTACCTTGATGTTTAGAGCTCGATTCTCAATCTCAGACGTGCACTTTTTGATGATGAAGGGGATTCCATCTGGACTGTTCCTTGCTGCTTGGGCAAAGTCGATACCAAACAGTTGAAGTCTACCCTGCAGCTTCTTGTGTCCACATTGGATGGCAAGTGTCTCTAGACACTTTTTGTGGCAGGCAAGGGAGCACTGGAAATGGAAAACAGACAGGCACAATTAAGTAAAAACAAATCCCATGTCATAGATTGATCCAATTAAAAAAAACAGCTGCTGCGTCCTAAGATATTATTTATTCTTGCTGGTTAAAGAGTTCAGTCATTGCCATCTTACTTTTTATGCAAACGTGACAGCATTATAATTCATAGAGCTCATCCTAATATACAGTATATACTGTACCTCTTCACACTCAGCTCCATGGAACACAACCAGACTGTCACATTCCCTGCACTTAGAAGGAGCTCGCAGTTTTCTCAGCTTGTGGGTTTGGGCCGCTTTAGACATCTGAGCATTTCTGAAAGGACCAGGAGAACTGGCTGTCTCTGTCACCATCTCTGCCAGACCTGGAAATCAGAGTCCGTGGTGTGGACATATTAGGAGGTTGAATCATGCTGAGACCATTGTTTGTCTTCTACAATTCCTCCCTCCATGCCGTCAATGTGGTTTGAGGGCTGCTTTCCGGCAGTCGCAACCCGAGGCCGAGATACACAAATCACAGTCAAACGGACAAACGATACAAACGCATCTACCCCTTACCGTTGTCTGAGGGCGACGGTGGCTCCCTCTCATCCAGGTCATCGGCAGAAGACATGGTACCAGTGGAAGGTGTTCTGGGCAGCCGTCGTTTGAAATCACCTGTGCAAATACACGAGCGGATCAATCACACAATCAGCAATTTCAACTAAAGTAAAAAAAAAACAAAACAATCAAACATTTGAGATAAATTAACTAACAAAGTACAGTTTCATCCATTGGTAAAATAACAGCAGCACAGACACCGATTAGGTACAGCTGCAAACTTTTAGTCACTGCTGTAGTAGTGTGGAATGAGGTGCGCTTTCACTTGCACAGGGAAGTGTACAGAGTGATGAGTCGTCCATTGGTCCAGTTCACGAGGAGGAAGTTATAATGAACTGAACAACGTCATCCTCTTTTGCATTTCCTGTAAATGAGTAATCTAAATGGTCTCTGCCGTTTAATTGTTCTTTTTTTGTTTTTGTCGTTATCTTTCTCAGGTCTTTAAATAACGTCATTTGTCCACCTCATCTGCAAAATTATCTCTCTGTTTGTCTATTTGTCAACCTGAAAATATGAAAAAAATTCCCAAAGAAGAACAAACTTCATACCTGGGCTAGCAGTCGGGGAATCCATGGATCTTGACTCACTGCTGCCTCCAGCACTCTCTGAGTCACTGCACATTCCACCTTGGTTCCCCTGACTACCGGAGGCCCAGGCTCTCAATGGCCCCTGACTTCTTATTGCTGCAGGAAAACATACAAACCATCAATGACACATACACAGAGTGATAAAATACAGAAAAATGCAAATAAACTAAAACTGCACTGTTTCAGTTTCATCAGTTCAAGCTGATTTGGGAGCTCAGAAAATTTCCAAGGCAAGAAGACCCCATGGGCAAGTCCCTGAGCGACTCATAAAGATGGGGGTAGGTTTCAGGCTGATCTAGTCCTCGTCCTAGGTGCTAACTTGAGCTGTCCTTCCTCCAGCACAATTACCAAACATTTTGGATTTGGGGTTCACAGTCTTAAAACTATCTTGGTCATTTCACGTTGTAAACATGGGCATTTTGAGTGAATAACAGTGATTATTTCACTTTATGATTGGATATCAAATTGCAGAGTCTGTTGTATGAATGGTTCCTATGAATATATGCGCTATCTTTGTACGGTTTGTAATTATAGCATGCATTCCATTGTGCATTCTGCTGGGCGTGCATTTTCTGATGTGGGCACCTTGTATGTCCGAGCTGCTGTTAGACCTCTGCTCGATGATCTTCATGGGCCGAGAATGGAGCGGACTGTCCACCTCATCTCCGCTAAGCATGTCGAAGGAGGTGATGGATGCCTGCGACAGGTTGCCATGGGAGGAATGAGTGCTGCCCACTGACCTTTTGTTGAACAGAAACCTTGGGAAATAAAGCCAACATTTAAAAGTGATGTGTGATGAATCTACAGGTTGGAGAGATTTTTATTGTAGGTGCAAACAATTCAGAGCCTTGTAGTGTCTGGATTATTGACTCGACGAGAGATACAGAACCAAAGATGAAATTATAGAAAAAAAAACTCAACCCCTTCTTAGGCATTAATGTCACTACTTAACCTAAGAACTACAGCAACAGCATCATCTTTCTATGATGAAAATCAAGTACAAACATAGAGTATAATGACTGAGGCATCATGAGAGCATGGCATGTATTGCATTTTTCAAACTGAACACATGTGTGGGGAGGACCGATCTGAACACTGCTTTGATAAAGTTACTTCAGTGTTATGGACGGCCCTAAAAAGCGAGCCAAAATCTCACGCTCGCAATCTCCCCTGCCGCATTCAGCCTGCACCACAGATATTTCCTGAGGAAGGGCAGCAAATTCAACATGCATTCTCTCTCTCTGTGACTCTCTCACTCAGTATGTGTGTCTCTCGCTCTGTGTGTTTCCCTCTTCCTCCCGCTCTGACTCATTGTTAACCTCGCTGAAAGAAGACCCAGGCAAACTGAGGACTGAAAAGTTTGAAAGCTACACGTATGCTGCTCTCACACTTTGAACATTCGACAGAGAACACCTAAAGCTAAACAAATACAAATACATGACCTGCCGTGAACAACAGAGATCGTGTTCTAATGTGGCTGAATATGACCTGAAATTCTCTCTTGTGTTGAATGTGGTTAAGAGTAACCCCAGCGAGCACATTTCATGACTGAAGACGGGAAATACTTGCTGACTGGCTGAAAGTTGACTCTGTGGATGCTGATTTCCTGACTTGCAGAATATGATAAAGCCAAACTTCTAATTCAAAACAATTTTCGCTATTACCAATAACACCCGAGGATGAAACTATTGACAGAATCTCTGCACGCTAACACTATCGGTGGTACCTGGTATTGTCCGAAGAGATGGAATCTGAGTGTAAGCGCTCTTTAGGCAGATTCTTCGGTATGCTGCGGACAAACTCAGCGTAGCATTCACCCGGTTCATACAGCTTAGCGCTGTCACTCAGGGCCTGGTAGTGAGCAGGAAGTGACACAGTCTGGGCTTGCTGCATCTGAAACCAGTTGACTGTCACCTGAAGAATGACAGCGTACAGTTTTGAATGCATAAGAGAGTGCAAGAATGAACGAAAGCACAAATGAAGAAGCTTCACAAAGCAAGTGATTGAAGGAAATCATAAAATGACACATACTGCATATCGAGTATTAGCAAAGTTCTCATTCAATTCTGTTTGTGTGATTTAAATTTGAAACCGGTGCCCGTTTGATATCAATTTGAATTTATGAATTCGATGCTCACAGCTTTCAGTGTGAGGTCACACTGGAATATCATCTCTCGAATCTGTGTGAGGATGGTGCTCTTGGCGTTGTCCAGATCCATCCTCCTGACGCCTGCGTCAGCCATGCAGCTCTTGTACTGACCCTGTGCCTCCTCTGCCTGATGAACACAATGGATACAGAGAATACAGTGAAGATGTGGAGGCATAATTTATTCAGTGTAAGAGAACCTGTTAGCATGTAAGGACATAACATAATATAAAACATAATTGGATTTCCTCCTACTATCATGTAGCTGCCCTACCTTCTGTAGGGCCTCTTCCTCCAGCCTCCTCTTCTTCTCCAATTGTTTGTTGCTCGCATTAGACGGCTCCTCCAGGGAACGGTTTGTAGACGACTGGGCTTTCTGATACTCCTCTCTCCTCTGGGCGTTCAGCGCTCCTGCCTTGCGCACGTTTGAGTCTGCCTCGTGCTGCCAAAACCACACAGATCAGCCACACGCATTCACGAGATGCCACTTTGTGACATGTGGGTGTGATACAGGTCTCACACTGCACCAAAATATGCCACTGATTGCTTTGTAAATAAGCAGGTCATTCAGAATGGCACATTTCCCATCTATAAATGTGCTTGAACGGAATAAAACAAAAATAAATAATAATAAATAATAAATAAATAAATAATAGAAATAAAAAAATAGATGCTTAAAAAACTAATTGACAGAAGTGTGTCTTGTGTTGATTTTAACCATATTGACTTTTACATATCTGGTTACTCATTTATTTTGTAAGCCTGACAAAGAAAAATACAGACTGTTAGCATTGCTGCACAGCGAGGCCCTGTGGCTGGTGTGGATCAACAGAGCTTTTATCCACATACCATTTTCTTTTGCTCCCTCTGCCACTGCTCCTTAATGTCTTTCCTCAGCTTGTCCAGTTCATTCTTGCGAGCTAGTAGAGGCTGAGAAAAAAGTATGAATTTACTTTATTAATCGCATCAGAGGTACTAGTTGCATGATCATGTGATGCTGACAGAGAATACAGAATCGTTTGAGATGACTGGTGCAATAAATAATCTGAGAACACAATCTTTAAGTGTGTGAACCCCATAAGACTGTAATCCAAACAGGTGTGCAAAAATTAGATTGCACCTCCAAAAACTGTGACTGTTAGGATTACTTCTCTTACCTGGATGAATTTATTGGCTTGGAGAGCCGTTGCAGTTTGAATTAGCAGTTGATTATATTCCATATCATTCTTGAAGGTAGAGACGTAGATATCCATAAATGGCATGTAGTCCTTAAACAAACAAAATAATGATATAAGATGATAATTATGAACTAATCCAACACAGTGAAGGCAATATATAAAAAAAGATCTTTATTTACCTGTTGACTTGCCAATATCTTTGCAGACTCAGCTACCTTGGCATAACTTTTAGCATTCTCAATATCTGAAAGAAAAATAAAGAGAATGGTTAAGATCCTTGATATGCACATTTGTTAAATAGGGGCGATATCACATACAGAATATCAAAGAGCGGGAGAATTTTCATATCATGAAATATGCATGAACTGCCATCTTAAGGGACAGATTGCAATGAACTGATTAGAACGATTGGAATTCAGCTCAAAAGAGTCTAATTGCCTTCGCTTTGGGTCAATCAGTGTTTACAGATGACTCTATTTATGTGGCTGCAGCTGATTCACAGTACATTCAGTTCATCAAACAGAGCAGACACAAGGTTCAAAACGGAATTTGTCATCCCTCTCTGTGATATTCTCCACATTACGTCAGTAAATGTAATATCCTGATCCAATAATTCTCCTGTTACTCCATGACGGGAAACTCGTACAGTGTGTTTCTTATTCTCTGTTTAGATATCCTGTGAAGTGTCAACAGTTTTAATGCCTCACCCATAGCCAATCGTTTCTCCATCCAGGCCAAAAGGTCTTTGATGTACTTGGACCAGGCCTTGGCGTAGAGCAGAGCAGACTCCACTCCGCTCTCATTCTTCAGCAGGGTCAGGTCAACTTCTTCCTCCCTCGACAATGCCACCTCTGAACCTGGGAAGTGAGCAGAGACCGCAGACATGAAAACACAGAAAACATAGGGAATGGACAATGTGGCACGAACAAATACTCCCACTGTTGGACAGATATGCCTCTCTTTTACTGTCACAACCGAGATGCATGTGGGAGGTAAACGAGAAAGAAAAACGATGGAGAAGTGGACTGTCTAGGAGGAAATGAAAGTGTGGGGCATTTTCTAAAAAAGCCAGACAACATCTTTCTGCCAACCATGGCCCCTGAAGGCGAGGGTACTTTAGTGTCCTGGGCTTTGAGGATTTAGTTCTGAAATAATACAATTATAAATGTAAAAGTGACAACTGCAGCCCCTCTGACAACCATATTTTCATAACCCAGCTACATCTGATTCGACTCATATCCCATGTGTTTTCCATCTCACACGGAACTGCTCCTAAACAGGCAAGGAATGTTAGATATGTGGCTTGAGAGGGCGAAAAGAGGCAGCTAGTATGAAAAAAGCAGCAAAAATAACAGGGGTGGAAGCAGAGGTTTAGGGTGGGTCTACCTCAGGCATTTAAGAGTCCAAAGCCTGAATCAGTCAGCTAAATCACAAACTGACACTCTGGCTCTTGGCGACAAACCAACCGCTAAATGCATTGTAATAGCTATTAGATTTCAGATGAGATTTATTTTACACCCTTTAAGTTCAGGAGTAAATGACAGAATCTGAATAATACTTACCCACATGGTCACCTTTTTCCGTAACGTACACCTCACGATCCACAGAGAGATTGTCAAAAGACTGTAAAAAACAAAAACAAAACAAAAATCAAGGTCCATATTTCAGATTTCAATGGTGAGATAATAGACACGCACTTTAAGATAAGATACGCATCGGCGTGTGTTTTCATCAAACCGCGTTTGTAGTTGTTGTTTTTTTTTTCAATGGAGCCATGGTACAATTGTTCCTCTAAATAAACCCCCTAGGACACAGCCATGTTGGAAAAGCAAAGCTTTGAAGAAAATAGCCGGTCTGAATGCTGAGAGAAGAAAGCTGGGCTGTAAATAGGAGTCTCACCCTGCTTCTCCTGGTCTGGGGGAGCCCCAACCCTGAGCCTCTGTCCACATCTCCCATAAGGAAGTCAGAAACTCTACGGGGCAGAACACACTTTGTTACAATATATGATGTCGGACAAATGTATTTATTAACAAACTGGCTTTAGAGATGCAGCTCTGTAGTGCAGATTATATAGTGAAAACTATAATTTAAAAAACTGATATACAACAGAGAAAAATGGAGTTTATGTTAGCATGGCCCACAAATGGAAATCTCAAATGGGACCGACGTTTATTGGCTGCTAAAAAATAATAATAATCTGCTGAAAGGTTAGACAAGCATTTTACTCACACATTGCCGAATGTGAATGCCAAAGTGTCAATGGACGTATAAATCTCGCCAAAGATAGCCTTTTTGTTTGCTGGGTTCACTTCCTTGAAGTTAACGCCTGTGGAAAATGATAAACTCTGTGAGAACATGTATCATTCAACAGAAATGTTTACACAGTTACATTGGACAAAGAGTTATGATTACACATCAACAGCGGGTCAAATGACTTCAAATCAAAAGCTACTTATTATATGTAATGACAGGATGAGTGAAACAGAACTCCCTGTTGCTGTGACACTTTAAATTTGGCGTGGAGCGTTGCTTCGGTCCTTCTTCTTTTTGTGTCTCTGCACTCCTAAGCGGGTGAGATCTCGGTGTATAGCTCTTTGGCTTCTGTAAAGAGTTATATAATATATACGCAGATGCTGGCCGTACATGAAAAGGTAAAAGACGTTTAACAGCCTTGAATGTCAGACAGAAATCAGACTCTCCGATTCCACGCATGCATCAATTTTGTAGAGAACAACTTGCAAACCGCCACGTTCAATAAAAAGGGCAGCAGTTATTTCAGTCGATGACAATTACAGTTTATAAGTGTTGCTACCTAATTAATAGCTTCTCCAGCAGCTTCAAAGAGCAGAGCACTCAACAACTATACAACCTTTTCCGTTCTTTGATCCAGTGTTTTATTATTCCATAGGTACTCCTCCACATTGTGCACGGTGAAGATGATCGGCCGCGTCCTTCCCTTTCTACAGAAGACGTCCAAGCGTTTTAGATCTCCTCGGCGTCGGAAATCTTTGCTCCGTTAATACGTGTGTGTGGCTTTCCTTTTCGAGAGAAAGCGTTTTTCGGCGTGTACCCTTGCAAATGGCACGCAGAGGAACCCAAGACACAGGCAGTGAAATCTGACTTAGCTGAGTACTTCCTGTCTGCTCACAACAGGAAACACTCACACAGCTTGAGTTCTGAGACAAGTAAAACTATAAGACAACCACCACAACACTTACCCTTTCTCTGTCACGTGTCGACCTTATCTCGCAATGGAGACCTTAACAATCACTTGAGAAAATATTCGGTTTCAGAGTGATTTCTACCCAAAGCGCCGATAATGCTTCCATTTTCTCTTCATGAAAATGCCAATAGTGTCGTAATAATGATAAATTCCTGACCTGTGTAAAAACACAAAAGGTCATAACATTCTTAGAGGGCAAATCCGCGTTCCAGAGAGACCTTTGATACCAGGAGAGGGGCGAGACCCGTGGTCCAAGCCTCTGTGCCGTGCACCTCCCTGGCCCTGAATGCTCGTGTACAACACTGAGGCCCCTCACGCAGGAGCGCTGACTTCTTCCTCAGGACATCCTGTGGGTCTCATAACAATGATTCCACAGCGCTGCCCCCCTTGTCAGTATTGAAATATGGGAACTGCATCATTCAAGTACAGCGGCCATTGTTTTCTCACAGTGAGCCTTATCATGTGAAAAAAGTCTTTCGTGAGTTGTGACAACTTTGTTATCATTCTGTTTCGATACAATTTCCCTGGTGCGCCCGGGCATTCCATGGGTTCACTCATACAATATTACAATTTGAAAAGTGATGTGAACTAAAAAAAAAAAACGGCAACAGTTGTCTCGGAGCGGAGTGTGCGATATCACTAAACATATTTCTTTTATTGGCTCTATCTCACCTAAATCTCTGACGTACACATACAAGAATGATTTATTGAGTCAACAAATAAACTATCAGTTGCCAGAATCTTCCCTAGACAGAAAAGAGAGAAAGAGCTTCAATAAGTCGAGAACGTTGACACTTTTATTGCAGTGTCCTGGAGTTATTCACTGGGAGTAGGATAAAATGAACACACACACACACACACAAAACAAAACAGGAAAGAAACCGGGTCTGTGTCTGCTTTAAGCCAAGGTCTGTGTAAACAATATACCGACGATGACACCAAAAAAAGGAGATGGCTTGGTTTGGATAACACAACAATAGTTTTGTCTGTACAGACTGAGGCCTTGTGTATATTACTCAGTTGTAGTCGCCGTGTTTAGTTGAATATATTACGGACATTTTTGTGTTTGTCTAAGTGTGCCAAATATGCAAATGGGATCTGAAACTGGTTGGACAACCGTGTGTTTAGAGAAGGAGGAGGACGTCTCTGTACAGGAGTTTTATTCCTGTGCATTCTGGCCACTGTCCAAACTCCACAGGTGTCATGACCAAGCAACAAAACCTGGACTACGAGCATCACGAGTGACATGAAGAGACACTCTGAAGACTCTGAGACACACGGGGCCTGATATCGCTCAAACCTTTGAGCCCTCATCTACAAAGTTTCACTGATTCACTCCTCTTTCATCCTCTCCTTTTCAGGTTTCCTCTTCAGTTTCCCTCTCACTGACTCAGGCAGTGTTGAGTTACCCGCTTGCCTCAAAGGGCCGTCTACCACGGGAACTAAACTTCCCCCTCGCGGACAGTCGCACAGTCAAAATCTTGTTACTAAAGTTACAATATATTACTAGAAATGGCAACACACGTTCAAAGCCTGTAGCGAGGTAACTCTTAATCATTCCCCCCCCCTTTTTTCATTCTAAACATTGCTACAGCACAACTCACTGAGCTACAGACTTCAGACTTAAGGTGCATTCTTACGGTGAGGGCTGTGACTCAGATGTTGAGATTGGGCAGGTGAGCTATCAGCTAATCAACACCTCCAAGACATAGGACACAATGGAGCTACATGGAAATGCATATCCGACAAGTATACAGCCAAGGGGCCTCCTCTGTCGCTGAAATATGGAATGCAAATTACACCCATGTTTCCACACTAGAGATTCCTGTGTGCAAGCCAAGAGAAGATTTGCCCTTGCAGTGGATCACATTTCCAGCAGATCAACAAGCGAGTTGAGATTTCTTTTGTTTGTATTCATTCACAGAAATGTTTCTGCTGTTGAAGGAATAATCAATTCTCACAAATTTAGAAACAAAAACAGAGGCCCGTTATAGCCAAGCAGATTGAAATAAAATAAGCAACGGCAATTTTTTTTTTACAAAGATTTGAAGGGTTTAAGTAGACTTCCGACCTTGAATCAAGCAGCGTGCTCACACGCACTCAGTGCGATATTCCTTCTTGTTTGAAGAGATAGTTCAAATTATTCATAAATTGCGTCAGACCTTACATTCTGGGGAAAATGATGCTCTGCCCTGTGTCACATGATAACGTTGACATCGACGTTCGGTTCCTTCAGATGAGGGTTGCAACAATCATGAAATGACGATGCAAAAAATAGGAGGAAACGGGGGAGAAACTGGATGAACTCGTTTCCACGCAACTCGTGTTGTTCGGAAGAGGGTCCACATTCTCTACGCTTGCCTGTTACCAGGTGTAGGCAGACTTTTGCTCTGTGTTCATTTCTGTGACCTCGTGGTGTGTGCAGGGTGTTTGAAAAATCAGTTTATTGCCTTAATCGCGGCATAATCCCGCTGGTATGCAAATGCACTGAGAGACTTTGTGTCAACATCCAATGGGGCTCCTGTTAGCATAACTGTGCACATATTTACCAGTAATGACTGACCTTTGACCTTTGCGATGACCGTACCAGCGGCGCCCAGGATGTCCACAGAGTTGAGGGTCTGGTGTTTACCTATGACAGCCTTAAGGACGCGTAGTAACTCTCCCAAACGTTCCTGCACCACCTGCTGGAGTCCTGCCTGACTCTCTGAAAAGGCAACAAGACAGAAGGGGTTTGTAAACAACACAGATCAAACTGCACTGACATCGCTGACAAAAAGGAACTCCGCTCGCATAAATAGTTGACATTATTACTACAGCTACATTATTATTAGTTTACAGTTATTGCAATAGCTCCCATTTTAAATCATTTCATCATAAAAGATGACACATTTCGAGCCGCGGGTCACTCTGTGTCAAGTCAACTTCTCAGCGTTATTCCTGTCTTACGTGACACACTTTGTTCTCACTTTTCTTCGCAAGATAATCCTTCTAAGTCAATGGTATGTCTTGTTCAGTTCTATCTGTGCGTACTGAGCGTGCCTATAAATGAAAATGAGAGAGGAAGTTTTGGTTTCATGCTGACAAACCCATTTGTTGCAGCACGAAACAACTGATGCAATCACTGGGTTTTGTTTTTTTTTTCAAGCCAAAAATGTCACCTTGTACACAGGAAGCGTCAAGTACATAATCTTTACAACTTCGTGCACTTTCTCAATCACACTCCCACTTTTTTGGTTTGACTTTTTGCTCCCATAACATAACAGCAGGCTTGATCGTGCTCATATGGTGCAGCACAGTCAGTCGACTTTCTGTAAGTTGGCAACAGAAAATAGCTGAGTTCATGTCTAACTCACTGTTTTGGAATAAGAGAGGCACAGCCTGGAAACAGAAAAGTCATCTGTTTTTCATCAAGGCCACCCCACCAGGCAGTTGGGTGAGATGAGAGGCTAAATTTAATGGAAAGTTAAAAGGAATTAGAGAGGGAGTGGAAATGAGAGCCTTGCTTGTGTGCTTGTACACTGTTTGCCCGTGTGTATGTTTCTGTGAATGTTTTTCATTCAACCCACACACATCCTCACCCATCCTTGCGCTCTGTGTTTCTTTCACATAGACGCGCTCAAATCTGTGCAGAGTGAAATGTGATCTAAGAGACAAAATCAAGGAGTACGATAAAAAATGAAGCCTTTTACTCTCTCCCAATAATGTAAAACACGACATAGACGAGCTCAACACTTCAAAGCTGGTCGTCAACACAAAGGATGTAAACACAATAAAAGAGGTCCATCATCACCTCGGTGGTCAAAAACTGAAAAACAAAGCACCCACGTAATTAGCAGACACTGTGGTGAGGAGCAACTTCAAGACTGCCCTAAGGCTCCTGACCCTGCAGCACACACTTTGAAGTCCCCACGGAGACAATGGTTGTTCATTAAACAGCCCTTTTATCTATCCCTGCGCTCGTCGGGGTATTCTTCGTAAGCGCACGAATGTTTAAAGCCGTTCGTATCAAAGAAACAAAGGGTTGACCATTAGCATATGTGATGCAGTCATAATGAGGCACACACCTCAGAGATTTAACTTACAATGACAAGGTGGAGCCTGACAACAGGTACGGAAATAACAACAAAGCTGTCAATCACACGGGTAACGTGAGGTCGGACCACCCATTTCCTGATCCTGTTAAAAGAATATAAACTAGCCTAAACTGATTAAAAGAAAAATCAGGCAATGTCAGTCAGAGATGAGATGAGTTATTTCTTGAGCTGTGTGAAACGCTGTGTGGAGGTTGGGAGAAGTCTGATATAATCACTGGGTTCATTGTCATCCTACAGGGAGGAACACAATGATTCTGCATTGATTTAAATTGGTTTTGTCACAACAATGGCATCAAAAACACGGCGGAAACTTGCAGCGAATGGCGAGTATGTCCACTCACGGTGGTCTTGTCTTTTTTTTTTTTTCCTGCGAGTGGAGCAAGATTCCCAGCCACCCTTTAAGCACAGTCTGCTTCATTTGTTTTCTCCGAGATCTTCAATGAAAACACATTCACGGCAAGAAATAATAGCGTTCGGCCCTGGAACTGCCCGTCGAGTAAATACACAAATATAATTGCGGCGGAATCCTTCGGTTTCCAAATGATTTTTCTTTTCTTAAAAACACAGTGGGGTGTTAGGTGTGTGTTATAGCGGCGTATTAAAATTATACAGTATTGAATAAAGACAACACATTCAGTTTGTTTACGTGCAGTTCTTTTTTTATATACAACAACTTTGATTACACTCCTATCGAGACAATAATTACATATTTTGCTGAATGTCATGTAAACATCGCAATGCAGCTAAAATTGGCATAAATTGACAAACGTTAACTCGATATAACGGATCCAGATTGTGGGATTTACTCGAGCATGTAAAGAGTAAGAAAGTCTAACCACACAGGATGTCCTAAACCTGTGTCTTCCTGTCTCATTTGCCACCTCACTTCCAGTCAAGGATTCACCCTCAAACAGACATTACCTGCTTCCACAAAACTGACGTAGAATGCATCAAAGTTAAAGGGTTGCAGACTGACTCAGCACTTTTCCTCTTGCCATTACGGACCCCAACAAATCAGCAATGATTTTCACAAAGTGGTGAGGATTTAAAAGAACAACACTTGAGCTAAAACACTGCTCATTTAAATAATTGTCAACCGTTCTCCTGTTGGGTTTGGAGAGGTGCCATCATGTCTAAGAAAGCTCATTATTTGTCTAATGTTGAGAAAGCCAAACCTTCAGGTGGCCTGCCAGAGGTCACAGGCTCTTCTCCCCCAGTGATAACAGGCAATCAGTCGGCCTGTCTGGACATGCAATTTCCTCAACTTCAAACGGCCCTCAACGGCTCTGGTGGCAAAGAGCTGTTTTGGAAACAGGCCCCACATCTTTAGCAACATCCAACTTCTTCCTTTCGATGGGTGGGAGGGTGACAAATTTAACCACAGCAGCAGATGATGTTTAAAACGAGAGTCATCTCCCTCGGAACTATCACATACCAGGTCGGTGACACATCATTCTCTCTGCTGACTCCGTCATCACCCCTTATGTTCCACCGCCCTTCTCATGGAGAAACATGAACCACATGGGCTAAATACACATCATGGTGCTTTAAAATCCAGCACTCTCTTCAATCCGAAAGCACAAGGCCACTGAATATGGAATGCTTACTGCAGCGGATCCCACTTGCATTGTTGAACCGCCTGCAACCTAATCTGTGACAGGTGGAATTGTTTGCTCAGGATTCTATCTCCAAACACTAATATCCCCCCTGTCCAAACAACCACAGCATTGTCGGGTGCCTCATCGTCTTTCTAGTTCCTTGTTTGGAGACGGAGCTGCCTCCAGACACCACACAGACAGTAAACAGCGCTCCATAAACAGCTACCTGCTCTCAGCCCGGTGCTGAACTACACTTTGTGAGGTCTGGTATGTCTCCACACTCAGACAGAATTCCTTGACACTTCATTACATGTTTGGGTGACCTTACCACAGGTGCACTGCGAGACAACATTGTTGTTATGAATCAACACGTGAGCAAACATCTAGACAAAGACCGATTGTCCATGAGGTACAAAAAGAGCTGGGGTGGCTTATAGATCCTCTTCCAAATCATATAGACTGACAGCAAACTATAGTCTGAAAACATAAACAGGAGTGGGAATAAGGAAAGGTTTTTCTGTTCATTTTATTTTGTTTTACATGAAGCACACTATGTATGTAATTTCCCTGTAAAGCACTTTGAGTTGCATTTCCTGTATGAAACGTGCAACACAAATTAAGGTATTATTATTATTAATATTAGCATTATGACCTCTCCTCCTCACTCTAAATACAGTAAGGAGAGTAAGAGGGGTGCTACTGTCAAAACAATACAATCTTATCTTTTATCAATTAATGAATGAGAGAATTAAATGCTCTGATTTGTCTGAGGAGCAGAACATATACCTGTTGTTTCACAGCACAGCATTGGTTTGTGCATATAAAGTGATGATCAAGGTATGTGTGTACACCTGTGTCCATTTATGATGATTTCATCATGCATCGATAGCCTTAACGTAAACATCATCAGTATGCGTGGTGAATTTGACAAAGTAAGAAACCTCAGAATAGAAGCAGCTTTGTTTTACGTTCCGCGTCTATTTATTAATTCAAAACCGACAAAATCTGTTTCTGTTTTTACTTCTCTGGAAAAAAAAAACGAAAAAAAAAAACAAAAACGGGCTGGTTCACTGAACAACACAGCTTGCCTTCGCCTCCTCACTGCGCAGGCCTGATGCAAAGTTGTAAATTTGAACAGTGACGTCCCCCACTAGCAGGAGCTCAACAGGCCAATCCACCCCCTCACCATGACCAATCTCCTACACCAACATTCAGAGCCCATAACCATAAATGCCACCCTAGGAAACACACCCACACAAAAACATCCTTCAGCATCACAGGGGGAAAGTTACAGCCCAACAAATCTCTCTATTTTTCCCCTAAGAGCAGCAGGCCATTAAACCATTATGTGCAAGAATTCTGCTTTTCATTCGATTGAAGGCACCACCCGCAACCACCGGTGAAGTGGCTACTTGAGTTGGCACAGGGGCACTTGTACGACAGAAAGATATTTGTGGTTACTACTGTTGGCTCTGTTTACAAAGAGTAGTGTGGTGGCTTTTATGGCTGGTTTGCAGGGCCTTAAACTGAATGATAAGTTGATTCTACAAGGCTCGGATAGCAGGTGTATAATACCTGGATTTACTCTAATGACCGCCATAAAGTACACTAACCCACTAAACCGGTCATAAATATAAACCTCGTAAAGTAGAAAGTCGTGAAAGTTCATAAATTTAAAACTTTCAACTCAGCTCAGACGCGTAACTATAATGTTCCCGAGCGTTTCTGTGATATATTCACTTACAGAAAGAGAAAAGACAAGTGCAGATACAAACTCTTACAGACTGCTGCTGCTGTGACAGAACAATGCAGTGTAACCGGTGTACGGCTGGATCTTATCACGATGTCACGATGATAGCGCCACTTGATAAAAGCCAAGGCATTCAAAAGCGAGGCGGCTAGAAATGTTCCTCCTAATTAAAATACATTTTATGACCCTTTCCACCTACCTCTACATAGCATAGAACGAATACATTGAAGAATACATTGACTGTACTGTGAGTGGGAGGAAACATGTTCTGTGGTATTTGTAGTCAAACAAACTGTACAATGTCCACCATACATAAAGCAAATAAGCTTTCAACCCCGAGCTCCACAACTATGCCGTGGGATGTTTGCTCTTCTCTGGAGTGGAACTGCACTAATGTAAGTCATGTAGATCTAAAACTCTTTTGTTTCTCTTTTCCACCTGAAGCCAAAAGGTTAACGTAGACTACCCCGGGCAAAGGAGTCCTCAAGGAAAGGCATTCACACGGTGCTGTGATGGACGCCAATCGATCCCCAATCAATCTTAGTCCTGTCAGACTGTGTTTTATCCATACCTTCCAAAGCAGATTTCACAACACAAATTCCTTTTTTTCTTTTTTTTTTTTTTCTACTAGATAAAGAGGGAAAACCACAAGTATTTGGATCTATTCCATTCATTCCTTAAAAGAGGGGACATTTCTAGTTAAAAACAGCTGTTGCGCTCTCTTGTGAGAGTAAAATCAAAACACAGATGTCTCATGATGAAATATCCTGACAGTATAGGTGACGGTTTTGTTCCTAGTTCACCGTAATGCAGGGCGACATTACTGGGACCACCTGTGCTGGTACATATATATTCATATGAACGTAAGACGAGTTAGGAAAACATTCGTGGCACGTTTTGAAGGCGCGTTTCATGCATAAACATTTTCTAATCAATGCCACTACAGTATAGGAGGTATAGATATGATCACATGTCTAAATTAAATTATGTTTGGTTTCAAAATCAATTTGCCTCACACCTACCATGAGGCTAT
Source organism: Brotula barbata (assembly GCA_900303265.1). NCBI lineage: Eukaryota > Metazoa > Chordata > Actinopteri > Ophidiiformes > Ophidiidae > Brotula > Brotula barbata. Next base: position 36,593 of record OMNV01026424.1, on the reverse strand, counting down.
TGAAGGCACTATAGCTACAAGTGAACATTTGTTCTAAAGGAATGCAGAGTATGCAGGAGAGTGGGGGGATGGGAGGGGGCAGTGGCTCGGCTGTGTGTAGAGGACTCCTTTTTCATCCTGATTAAAACCATTAGCTAAGCTGTCTGCTGCAAAAAGAAAAAAAAATAATACTAATAAAGACTCAACTTAAGATTTTGACAAGACAAAATATCAACAATAATTTGATGCTGTTGCTCTCTTGCAGCATTGACGCAGATGAGAATTATTTGATTATAACCAATAACTATTACTTTTAGATGCCTGTGAGAGTGAAACAATCGTGAGAGGAAAACATTTGATGACTTACAGACTGACCCCAGAACAAATTACAGGCTGGTTTGCTGCATGCCTTGCACATTTATTATGATTTTTGTGGGTGAAGCTTATTCAAATATTATGAGTGAATATTACTGAAGCGTTCCAGTGATTGAAAGCTGTGGGAGGGGAGGCTACCTCAGACAACGTGTGAGTTGATGGAACATGTGAGTGGACAAAGATCATCTTGGGACAAGAGGGGGACAGGGGTCATCCTCTCATGAGTCAAGCCTCACAGAGCCCCACATTCTTGTCTCAAGTTGCATTCCTTGACAGCTATTCTATTGTTGGATCGGCAACTTTGCACAGCACAATTCGTCCTCACACTTTGACTAAGGGCCCTTGGGACCCTACAGATGTTAACTTTGTGGGTGTAAAGCATGTGGTAGGTCTAGTTGACTCAGGCTTAGAGCCGCTGTGGTTCTCCCGTGGGGTTCTGTCGGATAAACTTGCAGTATGTGTACACAACTTCCAGCTAAAGGCTGCTGGATGCCTTGGGAGGAAAAATAAGCATCACCCTGACTAAAAACTCTACAAAGTGTTCTCTATATGAAGAGAAGCTGTGAGAGACGCAGAGCCAAACCTTCCCCTCTGCACAAGAAATATGAGCAGGCAGATCCCAATGACTTTAAAAAAAAACAGTGTTGCTTTCACACAGCACTGCAGTGAGACCTGTCCAAATATGATAAGAATAACATGAGAGTTCACATATGCCCCGCTCCACTCCTCTGCTTCCCTCCCTACCTCATTTCTGCCGATCACAACTTTCTCCAAGCACACAGAAACCTGTTGCTATCACTCTGTTTATACTCTCAGGGAAAAGGCTGACGCATGCTGCTAATCGCGAAGCAGTAACAACAATAACATTGTGGATAGAAACACAGTAAAGAGTAATCATTTGGGAGATACAACAGATAAACATTTCAAGGCAGTACAATTGTTCGATAAACTAACCTACAATTAGTGGGTCATGAATCAATGAGTGTGGCACCACAATAAACATGAAACTTCATCACATCGCTTAAATGTGTACATTTGTACATTCTGTGCAACTAAAAGTCATTTGACTTTAAAACAACAACATGTGATGCTTTCTTCATAACAGTGTACTTATCAATAATCCAGTCCTGCTGTGTACGCAAACACAAACATGTGGGCCCATGTGCATGTGGGTGAAATGACGCACACAAAAGCACACTGAAGAAGACATATCAATCAAAATTGTCCCGTCACCATGTGTTATGATAGCTTGATTAATGAGCACCGCAGAGCAAAAACAGCATCTTTACCTGAAGCATGAACACAATTTACAAGAAAATCTAATCATATGACTAATAACCTGTGTCTTCATGCTCGGTCATGTGAAATTGGTGTTAAGAAATTTGAATCTAATGTGATAATTTAAGTTAATCTTTCAGAGATAATCAATGGGAATTCTCCAGTATGTGTAAATATCAGGTAGATTCGTTAACAAATGCTTATCAGTGCATTTCTGGGATTATTCCATTGTTAAAAATGCATGTTATTTGTCAATAAATACTACTTAAAGCAAACTAGTAAGTTACAGACAATACATAATGAGTGCCGGGGTCCTTGTTTGGTAACTGGGATGAAACTATTTTGACCAGACGGACGACCACTTAAGATGTCAGTGTCTCAGGGAGGAAAAAATACTGATAATAACAAACTGGTTAACCAAATCACAAACGCCTTAAAGAACTTATAGGGTGACAAGGTTTGATTTCATTCCAACTTGCAGAATACCAGCTGTTGCTAACGGGGAGGTGAATATCCCAAATGTTTCTGTGATGGCTCAGAGCAACACTCAGCACGACACAAGCCAAGGCTCACTCAGAGGCCTCACTCCTCCAAGCAGAGGAATGGCTAAACAACTCACTCCCAGTGCCAGACGTGAATCTACACACTGTGTAGTATGCGTAGTACGTATGTCCCCAGTCATATCGTAGTATTAGTAACCGCTGTTGCAGTAATAATAGCTGCAGTATTACATTGATTCTACAGAGGGAAATTCCTCTGACAGATCTTTTTTTTCTTAAAAAAGCAATATCAGTGCTGTGGATAAATAAATATGTAATATATACTGTATATATATATTAAACTCTATGCCACTGTGAAGCCTTGGTCCACACATTCTATATGTACAATTTTGTAACAACTACCCCAAAAGTCAACAGTCCACAGATTTGTTTGGCTTTCCCTGGAATTCAAACACTACAATTTCTGGAATTCTGTAACGTCCGTATACACCAAAACATCTGCAACACATTACCCTGACAGTGGTGCGTCACACCTCTTACGGGTTATGTGAAATGATTAATATTTTACACAATCAAGTGGCAATGTGTAACTAACTTGTCGGATGGCTCTTGATGGTGGATAGCTCAACAAAGAAACGTGACATGTCATCAAGGCTGTCCCTGTGCAGCTACAATGGAATTTGCTGGCAGAAAACGTGGGCTATCTAAAGCATCGACTGTACGCAGTGATCAGGATATGGTGGTGTCAATTCCTCAGTTTAAAGAGCAAACCTCACCATTTTCAATCAAAGGGCAACAGATATAAATAGGGATAACCATCATCAACATGACGGACATGTTGTTTTCTCCGCAGAGAATAACCTTTTACACCAAAATGCAAAGCAGTATGTTGGATTTTGAGACAAAAAAGCATTTTTGGTTGTTATTGTCATGCTTCAAATAACAAAACAACTGAATGAAGGAGTCATTTGTTGTTGTGTGTGTGTGATTTTGTTTGACAGATTTGGAAATTAAGACTTGCATTCCAATAAGGCTTAGTTACACTACTCCATGAGAAAATACCCCCTCAAATACACTGACGGGGGTGGACTTTGTTTTCATACGTGATCTTATGTTGCTCCTCTTTCCCGATCTTTTCTGTATTTCCTGCTGTATGTCCTGACCCACCTTTACACTGGAAAGCCTCCTTGAGATCGAGGAGCACATCTGCAAACTTCCGTACGTCATTCACCAGCTGCATAACATAGTCTGGGTCTACTCCTGATGCCCCCATCATCTGACAGGAAAGCCCTATGCTGCTCAGAGGGTTGTTTCTGGAGCCACGGCCCATATCCCAGGTCTTGGTGGATCCGGGTGACAGGGATCCAGTGTGACGATTGGTGAGGTGTCGTGGCACACCCTGGTTGCGCTTATTCCCACCACCACCACTGCTACTGCTCTTCCGTAACATCCCAGCGGTTTGGAGGGTACAGCAGGCCAGCTACCCCCTAAAATCACCACGGCCCCCTGGACCCCGGGCAGCTATTTAAAAAAGGCAGAAGATGAGAGACAGTCATCTGTATCTGTCTCGTGTGCGATGTTGAGGAGGACATATATAGACAGAATCTCATTCATTCACTGTCTAGAGGACACAGAAGTATGAACTTTAGAAACATACATAATTTTATATTTTTTTAAGGTAAACGTATGGGCTGATGTGACTAGAACACCAACAGTACGTTTACAACGATCTTATCACACTTTATGGTAATTTTTATTACCCATAAATACCCTGTAATGTTTTTACAGTGTTTTATGCCATTGTATTATGATTTAGCTGCTCAATTTGACCCGAGATTGTTGTTAGTGTGAGCACCGGCTTACGGCGCAATGTATACACTGATAAGTTTAACAACATAAACATACACTTATCTTTAAAAAAACAAAATTAAATGAACTGAGACGAGCAAAAAGGACAAAACGAGGTCAATTTAAACAAGATAAGCAGAGAATGTAGCAAAACGCAAATGATACAAGCTGGAGGTTTCTTCTCCTGGACATTTGACATTAAAAAGTTATGCTTTTCTCGGTACAACAGTCCGTAAACTTTGTCTGCTTTGCGGGCTCAGGCGAAATACGTAAACATATATCCTCACCTGCTCGGCAGTTTAACAACATAATGGCGATAATATCCAAACAAAACGTTTTTCAATGAAACCAATGTGGGGAAAAAACAAGGTTTTGGTCAAAAAGTAACTCCAGCACAGGTTGTAGGACTGTACTAGGAGAAGAAGTCTACTATCGGCAACTCTCAAGTCAATCGTAGTTTACGAGTCGGTTTGTCACGTGACGGCCTAAGTGCGTTTTCATTGGCCAGCACTTCACAGCGGATGATGCATTCAAGTGCTGGAGGATGAAAATTGATGTGTATTTAACGAAAACAAATAACAGTTCCATTTTAGGCGTCACTACTTATCTATCCATCCGTTATAACGCATTGCATTTCATTCAGATGTTACTTTGAACTGATACTTTTTACAGTTATGAGTGAATTGCTGCCTCACTCAACTATTTTTTCAAAGATATCTGAACATATGTAGCAGATATATACAGCTATAGCAGTATGTGATACATAGCGTGTTGTACGCGCTATGGAGTACACGCTGTGTGTTTTCGTCCTGGTGATGTTTTTGCAGCATCATGCGTCATTATCATTATTTATATATGATACATCTGTTGTTATTGGTGCGGCATTTTGCTTTACGACCAGAGGGTTCATATCAAGCCGAATGTTAAAATATTCGGCCCTCATTAACGCCTTTATAATACTTTTAACACCCTAAATTATGCTGTAACCACCAATGGCTCCATGTATGCAAATTTTTGTTTTAAATTGTACAGAAAAAATGCCATCCCTTAAAAAAGTTAGAATTACTACATTGGATTTTATGATTTTTTTCAATTGGCATGTCCGTCCAGAAATCTACATTTTTATGCCTTTCTGGGTGATGTATAAAATGTTTAATTTGTGATTTGTTATTAATTTATGACATGGAAATAGCCATTCTCTTTACCTGGATTGAAATACATAAAATATATTCGTTTAAATACTAAGTCATTTAATCACCTTGAACGGTTTGCATCGAAATATACGACATTTTCATTTCATTTAACCGTGTCGAATAATCTTCCTCAATAATTGTTATTACTACTATTAGAGAGAGAGGCATACCAACTGCTAAGTTCCGTATTTTTATGTGAAATATTGAAGGTGTGTAATTTTCAAAGGAGAGAATCTTAAAATTCGCAGTTCACATAAATTTTAACGATATAATTTGAAGGTGAATTATAAAATTGACGACTATCAGAAATGTTAACAGAGGGCCCCCGGGTATCACTGCTGCCACCTAGTGTACAAATGGAGGCACACTGTCTGATGTGGTGATTGAATCCACAGGAGTGTATGAAGAAAACAAAATATATGGATCAGTTTCCTTCCAATGCAGTCTAATTGTGTCAATATTAACTGTGTTTGTGATGTTTTGTTTAGTTGACACACCTTTACAGAGCTCCCTTTTAGTCTTTTTTAATTACACATACACAACTACTTGTGTATTTGGTGATTTGCCTTGACTTGTGCACACTTAAATCCTGGAGATACAAACTTGAAATAAAGAGAAACGCCCTTTACATGGTTAATCAGTGTTTCTTTATTTTAATATACAAAAGATGGATGTATTCTCATCTAGTTTATATCTCTAAACGTTTAAACTCACAGATAAAGATACCATTCATACCGTTTCAGTGAAACCAACGCACATCTCACACGCACGCGCACACACAGTTCACATAAACAGGGAAGTTCACACGATTCAGCTCAACATCCATTCACACTACAAGAAATGAGCAATATGTTGACTGCAAACCAAAAAAAAAAAGGATTTTGTTTTCACAGGATTCACACATGAAAAGGAAGAAACCCTTTACATTTGTCAAGTCAATATATACACAATAATTGATTTTTTTATTTGTTTTGTGTGGGGTTTTTTTTTTTTGGAAGATGAGACTGTCTCTGTGTTAGTGTTACTAACGAGGTACTGCATGAGGTAACTGGTTTCTGTTCAGAAGAGCTGGGTGTAAGACAGCATTTGGAGGAAACAATCGATCACGGAAGGTTTTTCGTACGTGACCGTTGTTCTCTGGCACAACACGTGAAAGCACCCGGGTCACATTCAGCTCGGACAATAATGGAATCCACAGCTATAGTTGATGTGGAGGCTTTCATTTTCTCATCGGAACACAATCCAGGCGTGATGAGAGACTTATTAAACTGCAGAAAACTTCCAAGTCACAGCTGAGTTGACTGACTTCAACTATGATATTCAAATGACTATTGCTGTATAATTAATATTGCTGGACCCATAGACTACGCACATGCCACTGTTTACTGTTTACGTAACTCCTAATGGGGCTGCATTATCAATCATGTGGTTATAGACACATTGATGATTGACGACCAATGTTTTTTTTTCTGTCCTTTGCCAAAGCTTCACAGGAGCAAGCATTACAGACCACTATCAAAATCACCATCTTTCCACAGCACTAATCATAGCACAACAGATGGGCTGTGTGTTGTCCATTGTGGCTAAACTACCACTGAACAGGTCTGAACATCACATCAGTGGGTTAATATTGAGGTAATACTGTTTAAACTGGAATTTCCAGTGAGTGGCCAATCACAGAAGCCACCTGCACCAAACCATTAGGATTTTTTTTTTTTACATATTTTGTTGTTTTTTTGTTTTGTTTTGTTTTTGCTGATAGACAATTCAACTACACACTAAGCTTCCTAATGCAAGTGCTACCTACACAGCTTCTGATCCAGAGGAACTGATACCATTATCATAGAAATCAGTAACACAACCACAACCACTGTTCTCTGAAAATTCAGAAAATATAGATATATATATACGTATATATAGATAATCACAGGGCTTAATTGTCGAACTGACTGAAATCAATGAATATGTAGGGGTCAAAGTCCCTTTCTGTTCACGTGAAATGAGAACAATAATGCCCTGGTAGTGTATTTTTTTAAAAATGATCAGTGTTTCGGCAACTTTGTGTACAGGTCTATTTACAAGAATCTGCCTCTTTTCTTTTCGGTTTGTACAGCGTTAACACCGTGACGACTGGTCAGGCTCTATTTTAAAAAAATCTCCACAGACAGAGGCCCAACCGGCAATAAAATATCTCAACTACTAAAACACAATAAAATACATAACACAACTTGATATACATGTAGAAAAAGCCTGAGGTACTTGTCAGAATATCTGAGGTCAGTCGGGAAGAGTAAGCAGCCGAGGGCTTACCCAGTCAAAAACACAAAAACAGAATATTAGCCTCACATATTATCATGGATAGTTACCACATGTTAGCGTTATATTAACAAAGAATACATGTACATCTACAAATCCTTGAGTATCCTGGAATAGTCACAGCAGCATAACGGACATTCAATGTATGTATTCATGTTATGGTACAACTATGGCATTGCATTTGAGACAAAGGCAACCATTTGAGCTCTCCTTGCATGACGTACAGTGACTGAGGTATTTGGGACTAGTGTTCAACTGAGTCTAGTGAACGAACACCAAAAGAAAGTTCAAAAACAGACATGATGCGTACTCAAGTATGGCCCTCGCAAGGATAAACCCAACTACCTGTCCGTGGTTCATATGTTCAACACACTCTTTACATCCCACATCATCACATCAGTCTTCAAATTCTCTCGCACGCAGACACACACACGCTCACACGGTTAAAATCAAGAATGTGTAACATTGCAACTCCAGACAGCATCCGTCAATGCCCCTGGCACTGGCAAAGGAGTAACTCTGCATTTCGACAATAAAAAATAAAAAATAAAATCCAGGAATATTGTCCGTGATAGCTAGCTGGATAGCTTGGCTTTCAACATAGAGTAAATGTTCCAAAGAAGCCTACTGGATACCTGAGAGGTAGTTCCCAAGGGACAAGCTGTTTGTCCCACATCTTCAACAGTCCAAAATCCAATGCAACTGCTCTGCTCCCATTTAGCTCCCTCCCGTGAAATCAAACAGCTCTGCTCCAATTTTTGATCTTTCATTTTTGAGGCATTCACTGGTTAAAATAAGAGAGCACACATAAAATTTAAAAGGAGAAGCTTCAACCCCTGAGGAAGATGAATATATTTTGTTTAACAGTCTGAGATTGGTTCCTCCGAGGTGTACAGCACATTGCCCAAGGTTTGGAGCAAGGTTCATTTCATTTGGCCGCAGACGATCATGACCGGATAGGAAAAAAAAAAGAAAAAAAAAAAAAGAAAGAAACCACAAAGATAATATATGAGGTAATTAAAAAATAGACTAACACAAAAGAAATGCATGAGGTAATGACAGAATTTAAGATTTGACACATGGGTGTTATCAGATGTGCCTGTCGTATAGCTTATTACTACTTCATAACTACAGCAGATGGATGTGTTAGTAAGATTTTACGTAAAACACCAAAAACGATAAACAGAAAATAATACCAGTATTGGGATAAAATAGCAGCTGCATTCAAGTTGCTAGATGTTTTTTTTTTTCAATGTTTTTAAATATTCACGGAGATCCGCTGAGTTTGGATTTGAAAAATAAAGTCAGGAGCTCGGGTGAAAGATGGTGTCACCCGTTTAGGTACTGGACTCTTTGGGAGGTAGGTCCTCGTTGGTGAGAGACGTCACGATGGAGACGGGGCTGTCTGAGGTAGTGCTGCTGGTCGTCCTGGAGATCTGGCCAATGCGCTCCTCAACACAGCCGGCTGACAGACGTGCCTCCGCGTCGTGGTCCCAGCATTCCTCAATGGTCTCGCACATCTGGCTCAGACCCTGCAGACACAGACACACATGTTATAGGAAGTTTGTATACCTAACATCCAAAGGGTTTTTGTTGACTGTGATTTTAAACTCACAAAACCATGCACACTGATCCGTTGAGCTGTAGCCGTGACGATCAAGCTCATTCCTTTAAAAGGGATGCAACACATCCTGACACTTCCACTAAAAATACAGTAACTATTCTTCCATTATTACTCACAGGATGTTTGAGCCAGCAGTCCTTGATCGCTGGACGCATCTTCTTGTGCACAACCACATCCTGCAGATCCTCCAGGGAGGGATGTTGGCCTATTTCATCCTCAAACGGCAGCATGTACTCACTCGATGTGCCTGAGGAAGGGCAGCAACAGAAACGGAATGGAGAGCACATTAGAGATCGGGTCAAAAAAAACGTAATGGTGCAGTAATTTAACTTAAAACACAAGAAGAATGTAACTACACTACGGTAACCTTGATTGGACCGCTTTCACCGACAACAAAATCCACGGCTATGTTTAGCAGATCAGCCTAAGGCACGTTGACCTTTCACCTGTGAGCAAAGCAGCATTCCTGTTCCGTGACTCACCGTCAGACTCTGTGCAGCGGGACACCAGCTCCCACAGCACCAGCCCCATGGCATACATGTCTATCCTCAGGAAGGAGTCTCGTTGGAAGTTGATGGCTCCCTCCAGCACTTCTGGAGCCATGTACCGCCTCGTACCAACCTGCCAGGACAGTGGGTTTGAGTGAACCCAAGCGTGTGTGCAGTGTACCAGTGTTGAACGGTGGAATGTGAATACCACAGTAAAAACAACAGAACAACAACAGAAGGGACACAATACCTGGCCATGGGTATCCCCTGGAGGCTTTCCTGGTTCAAACCGCACAGCAAGACCAAAGTCTCCGATAATTGCAGTCAGATCATCTCGTAGCATAACATTTTTACTCTTGAAGTCCCTGGAAAATATATTCAGGGTTAAGTGATTCAAGACCTTAATTATAGAAACCTTTAGTCTTTTGGCTTTCAACCAGAAGTCATTATATTACTTTCCAAGGTAAAATTACCATATCGGGTACAACCAGAAGAGCGCCATACTAATTTGAGATTTAAAAATAAATGCAGTCATAATTTATTGAGGGCGAGGCTTAGGAAAGACTCCGTCTGTCCATTCCCTACCTGTGAGCAATGGTGGGTTTGGGGCCCTCTCCCTTGAAGCTGGGAATATCCTCATGGAGGTAAGCTAAGCCGCGGGACATGGTCTCGGCTATGTGACACAGCTCAGTCCAGGTCACAGTGTTTCCCTTCAGGTGGTCTGTCAATGAGCCCTGCAGGATGGACCGAGGGGTTATTGCACAAAACTCATCCATTTTCTGAGCGACACGGTTATTCAGTGATCAAGGAAGGTGATAACAATTATCTTTTGCCAGAGGTTAAACTACTGACCATTACAACAATTTAAATCCTTTTGTTTCAAAAAAAGGATTCTATTAAGTCGTAACGTTTCATCTCAGAGGGTCGATCCTATCATTTATCATTTCAGACTATGAACTTTAGTCCATCTCAAGCTTTTAATAAACCTGCAATGTCTTCACTTAAAAAAGGAAAACCAATGCAGTCGTGAATCAATTCAGGTCAACAGTAGTTAGCGCTATCATTAATACTACACTGGTTTAAAAGAAGTTCAGTGGGTGGATGTGCCCTCACCCTCTCGTGGAACTCGGTGATAAGCCACAGCTCCGTCTCCAGATTGGATCCATGCTTCTCTGCCGCAATGTACCGCAGGATGTTTTCATGTCGCATCCCTGGCGTCATGAATATGTCACGCTCGTTTTGCCATGACTGTTTGTCCTAGGACACGCAAAACACACAGGGTCATGTTCAGGTTATGATGATTTATACAACACTGGATCTTATCTTACAACACTGGATCTTAGGTTATGATGATTTATACAACACTGGAGCTTATGCTGTATGCATGGTTGACAAAGACATAATAAGGACAAAACAGGGGAAAGCCCCATTGAAAGTTCACTTAGGCAAGACTGTGTAGAGGGACATCAGAGTGTGTGTGGAACCAAAGAGAGAGGGCTCAACTTGTAGGTGACATTTTAACAATGTTATAACCACGTGGACGCACCTGAACAGGGAAGATCTTTACAGCAACATATTCACTCATTAACTGGGCTTTCCAAACACACCCAAAGCGCCCCCTGGCTTTGATCTCCAGCAGCTGCAGGGGTTTCAGCCCCACTAGAGGCGATGGAGGAGTTGGACCAGGATCCTGAGTGGTTGGCAAGAGAAAACATTATTTTTTTATACAGTTATGAAGAAGAGCTAGATAATTACCAATTACAGTTCACTGAGCACGTACAGTGCACTTTATCACTGAAATCTAAAGTGACAAAACCCTGGAGAAATTGACTCCGGTATGGAGCGGCAATTGCTTAGTGCCGCGAAATTCGCAGATTGCCACTTTACAAGAGCGTTAGACCAGGGTACGACTTCTCTCACCTCACTCAGGTCGACGTGGCCGTAGGGAGGTTTGCGATGACGGTACATCCACAAGGCAAGAACAAGAGCCAGGGACAACACACAGAGAGGCAGCAGGGAGTACACCAGCACATTGAGCAGAGATGGAACTCTGGGCGGGGGCCGGATTTTCACTGGTGACAAACAAGTGTAAGAACACGGCGCCATATGACATAAGGTTTTTCACTGCATCACACACATCTCTCACACACAGGATTGAAATATGCGGCAGGCCAAGGACGCAGCTTCTCTGAAGTCTGTTTTTGACAGAACATGAGACGCTGTCAGGGTGATCCGATGTTGACACTCAATTTCATGCCGAGCGACAAACTTGCTCGAAATATTTCAACAAGAATACAGGCGACGCATTGTGTTACACAATTTGCGGAAATGCCAAAAAAATACAAAAACACCCATCTGCTTTTTGTCACATCGGGTTGCTGAGAATCTGCACCAGAGAATGCTAAAAATTCACGAATGCTGCAAAACCGTATACACAAAGCACCAGCGACTTCCAGGCATTTTCGTACCTTCAAAGACTAAATTTAAGGCACACATCTTGCGGCATCCGTTAAATCCCTGTGAGCCCGTGGGACATCAAGGTACCTAGACTTTGAGATGCTGCTTTATGTATTTTCTACACAAAAGCAATCATCCTGTAGAAGTCTAACCGGTAATATAGCCACCAAAAATGATCATATTACCTCTTATTGTGGAGTTCTTTAGCGTTCAAAATACTACTGAATTTCTACACATGTAGACGTTTATCAAAAACAGCAAATTACCATAGTCTGTGTGCGTTGGCTTAGTATAACAGATGATGGCGTTGATCATAACGTAAAGAAGAAAGTGTCTTTCAGTATATGTAAACCAAAGCTCGACATCCACTTACTGAGGAAGAGGAAAAGCAAAATCCTATTTTTGCACGTACTTCATGAAGGGTGCTTTTGCAACTCACCTCGGTTGCCACTGCCAATAATGTCAGGAAGGTGGGTGAATCTCTCATTGCAGTAGTTTCCCTCGCAGCAGCAGAAGAAGACCTGAGGGTTTTCCTCCATGGAAACACACTCTTGCCTATAACAAAAGGTGAAACACTACTGATCCAACAACCGAACTAAATTTCAAACAATTGGAGCTTCATAAAATGACAGCGAATGCTATTTTGAATTTGTACGATTTAGCTTTCCCGAGTTGTGCACTTCAAATTGACGGGCTTCGTGTCTCAACATTCCTCGTCTGTCCCCTCCCCTCGGTCCACTTTTTGGTTCTGGATCCTTGCTTTGTTGCCAATGTACATGAAGAGCCCATAAAAGGCTAATCAGTGTTAAGGCATTCAAATTGCACTGGAGCAAATCTCTTTTTATTGAGTAATAACTTTTCTGGGCATGACAAATAATCCTTTATACTCCTTCTGCCATTGTCTTTAAAGTTACTGAATATTACCCACCTGTTCAACGTGCTGAAAAGCTCAATGGACTCTCACGTGGAAAACTCTCGGGATTAAAACCATCAGAACCATATTTATTTTTACAGGTGCCACTACCTCAATTCCCTCTAAAATTATAATTAGAGCCCAAGGCACTCCAGTTTGACGCTGTTTCTCCTGGAATCTTTAACAAAATTAATTTAAATCAACAGTTGCGTACTACGACACATTCAAGGCTTTGTACCCTCATCTTTCAAAGTGTCGTTCCTTTAGCTGCTACACGAAATTTGCAATAATATTTTCTCACCGTATAAATTAGTCGTCTCATATTTCCTTTTTGATTAATTTTAATCAGGTTTATCGTGCCTGTTGCTATCAAATCTCCCCTAACCACTATTAAGGAAATGTGAGCTGCTAATAACACTTGCCTGCGATTGGTGTTTCCACTGTGAGTTTTCAAGAATTACAGTCTAACCTGAGAACATATGTGACGTACAGTAACGCCATCTCAAATCTCACCAGACACGGGTTTGTTTTACTTCAGGGTTCGGCTCTTGCTCTCCCACTTTTTAAAAATATCCAAATATGTCATTAATTTTTAGAGTTTAGACACATAGACATGACAAAAAAAACTAATTAGGATTGTTTTGACCTTGAAACCAGATTTTTTTAAAGAGATAAATGAAGTGCGAGTACCTAAATGCCCTTGAAACCCTGCCCTAAATGATGACTATTTTACAACAGCACAAACCAGCTTGCTGAGTGTTAAATACCTAAGAGTTGCCATTGGAGCCTCACACCAAAATGTACACCCTGTTCACAAAGGCCTGTTATAATCAATAACAAAAGGCAACACCTAAATGCTCGCAATAAGTCATCCAGGCTTGATTTTATAGATTCTTGACCCATCCTGGCTTCACAAACCACCAGAGGTCTCCTGCTTTGTCAAAACGCCGTGACTAGAATATAAACAAAGGCCACAAAATTTCATCATGCGAGACAATTCTGGCCTCTGTGCACTGCCCACTAACAGGGGGTAGAGGTCACTTTAACAAAATCTGCTCCTAACATACAAACCCCGGATTGCATCATATTTATCTGACAGAATCAGGCTGTGGACACTGAGCTGTACTCTGTACTTGGCCCATGCAGGCTATATGCTTGACCCCTACACAGATTAAAAGGGGAGTTTTGTTAGTTACAGAGCATTTGCTCAACACGGTTTTGCTTTTAAAACCTGCCTCGTCCAAACGCCCAATGCCAAAACCTTACCACCATCTCCTAGATACTCAACCGCAGCCAAGCTAACAACCTTTTGCTTTTACATACGTAGAATTAATCATTTTATAGCGTACTGAAGCTTCACTGACTGCAGTAGGTCGCTAACTGGGGCAGGAGGGGCTTAAGACTGGTCAGTTGAATGGCTGGTTCTGCCATTGTTCTACATGGAGATTAAAATGTAATATTTCCTATCACTCCAGTCTACCTCAACACTTTCATCCTTTCAATTTATGTACTTTTATTATGATGTACATTTTTTAAACCTCTGATGTACTGCGGAGTGAGACGTAGGCACGGATAGCGGCTTGCATAAGTATGCAGACAACAAACTTAAAGGCCCTCAAGGTTAAGTGTTAACTCCATGCGAGTTATCCTATCCAGATGTAATAAAAGCATGCCTGCGTACATACCTACTGTATGCATAATATATGCACATTTCTTCTATTTACTGTTCTTTCTTTCTTCTACATTCTGCATTACATGGTGTGAAATGTGTTAATTCAACGGTTGGGAAGAACAAACAAAACCCCAACTGCAATTTGACAGTGGATTACCTATAATTTAGGAATATATTCTCCTTTTCTTGTATGTCATTATTATGATTGTGTTCATAACTCTGTCTGTTAAAATGCCCTAAGAGAAAATGAATGATTTCAGCAGAATGCTGCACGTTCCTGAGTGGACTCGTTGCAAATGACTCTGGGTAAAAGTGTCAGCGATGTGGTTAAAATATACATGTAAAAGCAAGGCTAGTGGTGACCTCGCTCAGTGACCCAACCTGTCATAGCAGTTGAAGTCGTCCAGCCAGCAGCCTTTCTTCACAAGCTTGATGGTCCCTGAGGAATTGAGCCAGGAGGCATAACAGTGCAGTCGCTTGTCCTTCTCCGCCTCACATCGCTCGAAGCCACTCTGGTTGGTCCTTTCCGTGCGCCAGTTATCATTGTAGTACACACACTCCCGGGTCTCTACTTCGCCCAGACTGTACCCTGAGATGGAAAGAATGTCTCCGTCAGCTTGCAGGGTAATGAATTGAAAGTCAGCTGCGGATGCACAGACATATGGTGCAGAATCCGCTTGGTACTATGAAGAGACATTTTTGAACACAGCCTCTATCATCAGTTTGGCACACAGCCAGGAGCCGGAGCTCTCTGTAGTAAAAAGGGAGCTCCTCTGGGCTAAGAAATTGTTTCTGAATGGCAGTTCAGTATAATCCCATTCACTACAGGATCATTTCAGAGAGTAACAACTAAATGGAGAAAAATGACAGGATTTAATTAACCATAGAAAACAATGATACGTCCTGCCATTCCGGAATCAAGGCACACGCTGGCACACTACTTCCACAGATAAGGACTCCTGGATTCTCCTGATGTTTGACATACATGGAGGGGAAGATTAGACCGAGACTCTTACCTTCATTTACTGCAAAATAGTTTGAGCCTGCTAAAAGTTAGACATTTGACAATAGCCGTGAGTCACAGAACGTTTCAAAGTTTAATAGCTCCTGGATTAATAAATGTCAGACACACACATATAACATGATAACAGCACGTGTGACTGATGAACACGCGAGCAGAAAACATGCAGTCCGTCTTCTTTACAATGCATCTTGGACACTGCAAGTCAAATCTTTGTTCACAGAAAAAATAGTCACTGTCTCTTTAAATCCCTGCCTATAGGAGGCTGCCCATCCCCCAGTGTTACCCCACCAACCCATTACACACACACACACGCACGCACACACACTTAGTTGTCCAACGGTGTACAATAGACTTCATTATAGCACACAGGGATGCATGCAACGACCCGTCATGCTCATTATTAGCGAACGTAGCAGGAAGGTATTAAGAAAAACACACAGACAGCACTGATGCTCAACGCTTCAATGAGCCGAGATGGCATTTCTGATATCTGTGGTCACATGATCCGGGAGGACTTTTACTACAAGATCATTCCCCAACCCCCTCCCTCTGTCATTTACCGAGGCTTACACCATAACAACATGAATTTGACGATGCGGCTTACTACACATTCCTGCCTTAATCTATAAAGAATAAAAAGCATTAGCCCGGAGCTACAGTATGAGCCAGCTGTGCAGCGATCAAACATTAATATATAAAAAAATAAATAAATCACAATCTGAGAGGAGAGGGGGGAGAGAAAACTAAAGGCGCGTTCTGAT
>OMNV01026424.1:5000-11727 GCA_900303265.1 Brotula barbata | reverse complement strand
GGGGGGGGGGTGGAGTCAGCTGAGGTGGAGCAGAACTGGCAGCTAGCCTTCAAGTAACGGGATATCCCAGTGCAGTGTCCTGTGTGTTGATTGGGTTGGCTCTACATCATGGAGCAGGAGGTTTTTCCAGGCTGCACGCCGCCGTCCATCTTCTCTGCTTCCAGGATCATCCTCCGGAAAACCTCCACGGCGGTCTGCGAGGGAATGAGAAGCACACAGGATGGCGTCACATGTCTCAGTCACGCTTCTTCGAGTTTTTCCTTCAACACACGGCGCATTCAGTGGGGCTTCACTGGCTTTAGTCACAACAGAGACCGCGTTGTTTTAGCACACGTGTACATGCAGTCAGGGAATATTTTCTAATGACTTGAGTATCAGTCGATGAATACGTGTTCTCAATATAGCAGCAGGAGATCCAACCAGAGAAGAGGGAGGGTTGGACCAAGGGAGACACCTCTGTTCTACAAGAATCTGATAAACTGAGTTTGAACTGAACTACTGTTTGCTAAATGTAAACAAATGACAATCACACAACAAAAATAATGTCGGTCCCAAGTCGTACCTGGTTCTCCTTAGCAGAGGACTCCATGAAGGCGGCGTTCCAGGATTCAGCTAATGCTTTTCCCTCCTCGCAACTGATTACTCTGAAAAACAGCGTCGTCAGCCCGATCAATCGGGATAAAACGTACATAAATATTTCAGAGAATGACTGCAGTGTCGAACTTTGACTAACCCACAGAGTTCAATTCCTAAGAAAAGTGTTCTTATAAACTCTTCCATTGACTTGGTGCTGAGTAAGATGTATTTGCAGGGCTACACAAACACACAGAGACAGATATAAACACACTCGATGGGTACAGATGCCTTCCCCCCCCTTTTCTGGGACGTCTGTGAACCGTATCGTCATATCGGTTCTGGATTTCTATTTGAGTTTCATATGTCAGACACGCTGAATTTCACATTTAAATTCGATTGGAGATGACATCTGATAATGATGAAAAACTGCTGTAGTTCTGCAATTGTTTGTGACTTAAGTTTTACATTGTAAGCGACATGATTCTGACCGATGCAGTGTAGCCGTTTGCGCTACACTCCGACTGTGTGTTTGAACATACCGCTCCATATGTAGGTCATTCTTGTTTCCAACCAGCATAATTGGTACTCTGCATTGGAAGGAAAGTAAACATAACAAGTTCTAGTTATATTACATATACGTCGAAATGCCTACAACGGCGTAATGAGAACGGAACCGAGTGGTACTCACTGAACTTTCCCCACCATATCCAACAGTTTTTCATGGATAACCTGTACAACTTCAAAGCTGGAGGAGAAGAGGGAAAGGGGCTTCTCATTACTCATTAACTGTATTCAGTTCCAACTCATTATACAGAACATAAGAGACGTTCGTATGTTTTAAAAGGGGAAAGAAAACATGCAGAAACGTACCTTTTATTAGACGTAACAGAATAGACCAGGATGTAACCATTGATATCTATGGAATACGTCTGTGGGAAGATAGAGTACTCGTCCTGGAAAAGGAGAGAGTTTTGGAGAACATTAGTATGCAGCGTTACAATGAAAGGAATCAAACTAAATGAAGCACCTTTGGCTCCATTCAGGTCTGCTCCGAAGACTCAGCCCTTAAGCACTTTCACATGACTTATTTGCATTATAATGAAATCAGTAATTAACGGTAAGCTCTAATTAAAATATGACAGTAAAACCCCATCGGCACGGAGTCGTACCTGCCCTGCTGTGTCCACGAGCTGAAGGTGGTACTCTTGTCCATTTATCGTGATCATTTTAGTAAATGCTGCAACGAGAGAGAGAAAGGATGAACTCAAGCAACAGAAATCACAAAGAAATGTTTTTCAGAGTTGGAGCGAGAAGATTTCTTTCCAACACAAATTGGCAAACGCGACAAATGAGGGAGAATCAGGCGCACGGATCCGACTGTGTATTGTCTACATCATTTATTTCAGTCTGCAAATCTCAAGACGTACAAGACACAACTCGGTAATTGATCCATTTGGGGTTGCGCAGTATCGCTAAGTTCATTCAACATCGAAATGTCAATATCTGTCTGGAGATGGGTCATTGTATATACAGCACGACTGAGAGATTGCATTGCCTGCAGCATCTGGCTGATAACGCTGACACTTCACTTTATGTTAACCATCCAGAGATTATTTATAGACAGGCTCCGACCACACACTCAAGAAACGCAGAGAGGGCTGCTACATGTGCGAACATGTTGGAATAGTTCCTTCGGGTCAGAGACATGGAGAGACAGAAATCTCTCGAGTGCCTGAGAATAAGAGACAGAAGAAAAATGCTCTCCCATCTTCAAAAATAGTACTGTTCTGTACTGTAGAGTGCCTACAAGTACAGCACACAAACAATCTTCCCTTTGTGTATTGTCATTTATATGTTAATATTGAATATAGAGAGCAATGGGCAAAAACACACAACATGTATTTTGATGCAAAACATCCTTGTTGTAAACATAGAAATGTATCATACGATACAGTATTGTTTATTTTTAAAATGCAAAAATACATTTGCAACCATTCAGTCTAAATGTCGAAACGTACTAAAATCTGAAATAATGGACTATTTTTGTTGTTTTTAACCAGGTGTTTTGTTGCGTTTCTATCAATGATTCACATTTAATCAGTGTTTAAGTTCCAAGCTGCCTAGAAGGCACTGTTAGCGTTTAGCTAAGCTAGCTAGCCTGGCTCTGAAATATCATCTTAAACCTTTTGAATGCAAATTAAATGTCCGTCATCCTTCACACTAATGCTGAAACTATTGAATGAAACAAAAAAATCACCCACATCTTTCCTACTTTATTCTGGACGTTCTCTCTGTAGCTGACACACACTGTTGGCTAGCCTCCACGTACGGCATGTGGTGCCAGGAAAATTTAGCTAGGAGAGTTTTTACTTCCTACAAAACTAGATTTACGAATGGTAAATCAGACAAAAAGATTTCCACAATTGTAAAATCTACAACTATAGATAAAGATAGTAGGATGGAATGAATGAGAGAAAGTATTCTGAAAACGATAAAAATACAATACAAAATACAGGAATTTTTTTTTCAGGAAAAAAATTCCAAATATAAATCATTTTTTCTATTTGAAATACTTATTTCAAATTTGAAATACTATTTGAGATACTTATTTCAAATAGAGTCATTAGAAATACTGCCCATCCCTGGACATAGGATCACATCATGACAAAGTGCGTAGTTGTATAAAAAGTACTTAGTTTGTACTCAAATTTGACTAGTAGTGACAAAATAGTACACAGTTTGCAAAAACAAACAAACAAAAAAAACACGAAATCATTTGTAGGCCATCATCACTATTTCAAACTTACATTGTTGCAAAAGGTTTGTCATACACAGCGTATTTTGAGTGTGTTAGCAGTATAGGGAAACTTTAAAGTAAGCAGTTTTCATGTGCATGGTGGAACAGGGGTACAGCACTCGCTCACTCTGGTCCTTGTCACTACACCAACAATCAGGATCGTACATAAGTCACCACTTTTCAGGCCACTGCTTGGGTGAAAACAAGTGGGTGGCGACATTATGTGTCAAAGAGGCAGCAGATGGCTGTCTGGGCCTCCCTCAGTGGACAGTGGGGGCTAAACGGTGACATGGACTGTAAGGGCAAACAAGGGGGACTGGCCACTCCAAATTAGGAGATGGAATACAAAAAAACAAAAAAGCAACTGTTATTTTATTCATGAAAACATATCACGCACTAAGATAAGGTGGTTAAATTTATAAAATGTCAAGGTTTGGAGACTGGATAAGGCAGGAGTGTTCTTTATCTCCTCACTTCTTATTGGTATAGTGGCAACACACCCACACTACCATGTGTGTGTTTTCCCAAGTTTAACAAAGCCAGCCAAAAAAAAAACTGGCCCCGGTAGGGCTATCATTTATTTTCTTGCAGTAAACTCATGCCATACGAGCATATGTTACCATTTGTTCAAATTGATGGCAACATTTATGAAGCAAAAAAGCAGTATGAACAATTTTGTGATGGTTTTTTAAAACATTAGAGGATGTCAGAAACACTTACTGTTTTCTATTGTTGGGTCATAGGAGTCAACAAACTGGCCTTCGACAAACTGAATTGTCAAAGAAGACTTTCCTGCAAAAAACAGATGGTTATTAAACACAGGGAACTCAGGGAATGTATGAAAATTACCAGAAATTTGGACCTGGTTAGACATTCATTAATCTTGCCGCAAATCTACATTCAGCACTAGACTGATAGAAGCGAGATATTGATAGTTGGTTGTTAATAATGGCTTTATTGTAAGATTCATGTAGTGCAAGTCAAAATTCAGTGTAAATCCCAAATATTTGTTGACTAATCTGATCCTCAGATGTTAAGTTTGTCACATCTATCTACCACATTTAAACATCTGGCAGACATGGTGCAGCTCAGATGATTGATTGATTGAAAATGGTCATAAAACGATAGCAACGTCATATTAAAGGAGCTCTGAACCTTCTATATATACGAAACGAATCCCAATAAATACTGTGAAAGCGATCTAAAGTCAGTAATAGTGAGGTAATAACGCACGTCACTGTGGGAATGGGCTTTGCTGGTGAGGAGGCTGGGCCTTCAGTCGTGTTCTCCATGTATGCCATCTTTCTATCCTCAACTGCATTTTTCCGCATACAAATTGCGCTGCGTTGGTTTCAGAAACGATGAAATAAAAAAAAAAAGTAAGAGTAGTGCGTAAAAGACGGCGGGCGTTCAGGCCCGTGTGGATGAGGGACCATGGCATCCACTGAGGGCATCTACGCATGGAAATAATAAAAATTACGCATGGGATAGTTATGCATGTGTTTTTAAAAGATAACTTTTGGAAACGGTCTTACGTGAGGCCTCGTGAGCGCCACCAGGCCGAGTCTCACCTGGTGGCGCTCATTCGCTCCCTCTGACAGACTCCACTCCCTGTCATTTAAGTCTTATTATGGGAGGCGTAAAACGCTCTCCATTACTATCTACGCGTCGCAGACCCGAGCCTTAACCTGCTGTCTTTGCCGTCCGTGACGTTGGACTCACCTACGGATCTGTACCCGAGGATGGCGATTTTTCGTGATTTGGGCTGCGGCATATCTCGTACTGGTTATCGCATCTAGTCCTCGGGGTCTACCGCAACCTCCAGCTGGAATGGCATCCAAATTCAGGGATCGCAGCGAGTCGACATGCAGCCTTGCGGATGAAATCGATCTTTCCTTTAATAGTTAGAAATCTTACATCCACGGCTAGAAAAAGATGTTATTTTTAAGACGTATAAAAAGCATGGAGTAGCTGTACACCTACGATAACTGCGTCACTCCCCTTTGCAATGTAATGAATTAGTAATGATGGCGCCTTTCTGATTGGCTGTACGTGAAATAAAGGCGGGCGTTAGTGCTTGTTGTAAAACTGTGCTTGGATACATTAGATGCCTGTCAAGAAACAAGTGCCCGTTTCCTGACACGTGATTGGCTGTTGTACGTAATTATTCCGTGCTGGGTGGTCGAAAGCGATGTCATTCATGCGTCGAGGGTGACGAGCGGGCTGAACGAAGACGTTATCGATTTAGAATAAATACATAAAGAATAAAAGGCGAAACCACTTACACGCTTGTAAATTTATTGGTAATTTAGTAAAATTTAAGGCAAATAGTTCATGATTGTCTTTAGGATTATGGATACATTTAATGGGCCTTTTCACACGAGAAACCGATTAATAATTTAATATACCGCGTAGAAAAGGCACAAGAAATCATGTGCTCTCTAAAAAAGTTGCAATAAAAAAATCTACAAGTCCTCACTTGAGCCTTTACTTTTAAAACTATAGCATTTCACTTGATGTGTCAGGTATTATTTTACATACATTTCCCCAGAATGCATCTTGATATATTTATTATAAGTTTGGGCTTTTCTCTGGGGTTAAAATAAAAATGGCTACAGATGGAATTTAAGAGGTTGACAAAAGGGTAAACAAATAAATAAATAAATACATAATGACCGATACAACACAATAAAAGTATCAAGTCATCGTGGGAATATCGTTGAAATATTGTAAATTATACATAATTGATAAAATTACCAGAAATCTATAATATAAGAATTTATGTGATTATATTAATAGGACTACATATGCAATATTGGGATTATTTTAGGAGAAAAATAGATTTCAACAATGGAGATATTAATAAATAATGCATCTCTTCATTCCACTGTCTTTACTTGATGTGACCAGCAGATGTCGCCACAAGACCAGTTATATTTCATACAGGAAGCTCTTTCCAGTACCTGTATCTATAGACCAAATCCCATCATATATTATTACTTTTCTTTTTTGGTTCAAATTCAAAAAAGCATCACGTAAACATTATGCACATGATGTTTATTTATATCGTATCATACAGCGACAAACAAATTTCAATTCCCTTTGACAACAATGCCTCAAAAACCTCGTATATAAATCAAACACACACCACATTGCGCCCATCCCCGATTAGTTAAGATGATAGTGTATTCCAAAATAGACGTCTTAATATAACTATGGTTTGAAGCCAAACCACAGGCATGCAACAATAGTATAGGAACTCAGGCCACAATTAGTGGGTTAAGCCCATAGGCAGACAGTGGAATCCATGGCAGGCGCAGTGAAATGAGGAGGCCTCCTCAGTCAACAGACACG
>OMNV01026424.1:0-2500 GCA_900303265.1 Brotula barbata | reverse complement strand
ATTCCAGCTATCATTACAAATGGTGTCTTTATGCGGTGGAGTTAACCCGGATAGTGCTCTCCCCTGGGTGCCTTTATTATCCATTCATCATGTTGTTCCAGTTTATCTCAAGATGAATCTGGCTGCCGCACTACAGACCTAACTACAGATACCTGGCGTGTGGCCTAGGGAGAGAGATTAGGAGATTACGAGATACTCAATGGAAATGTTTTTTTTGTTCGGGGTGATTAGGCCAGGGAAAAATATTTTTAGAAGATGTGCAACGGTGATGAATTTGCGTCGCCGCTCTTTAAATCAGGGTTGAACACGCTCGACCTGACTTTCTAATAATAATTTCCATGTTTGATAATTTGCACAACCACCCAGGGGTAACCTGATCCGTGTCCTGCCTGGTAAATAAATGTGAAAAAAAAGAAAAAAAAGATGTTTCGGGGGCTCAGAGCAGACTTGTTGGATACTCCCTGAGTTTTCCCTCCTTGCTAATTTGCATTGCTGAGTAGATCCTCCGTGTCACCTGGAGGTTTGGGCAGAGCCGGTTTGCATCCAATTTCCAGATGGCATTTCAAATGTGTGACATATCCTTTTTGACAAAATGCACAGCCGCTCTCACGGACTCCATTAGCCAGGAGGGGGTGGACGCATACACAAACGAAAGGTGGAAAGTGTCCAGTGGTGTGTGTGTGTGTGTATTCACATCTACACCTGCTGAATAATTGAAGATTATCAGCTCAGGCGTCTCACCATTCGGCCCCTGTCCACACGCTCTCCCCATTCCGCAGTGCTAATTTGGTCTGGAATACCTTGCAGACTTGCAAAATGCATATTTCTTGTCTCTCAGACCCGATCTTGTCTTGTATTCCATCTGAAGTCCTGAATAGGAATTTTGGTTTCAGGGAATAATGTGACTGTAATGCAGACTCTAAAGAGCCCCGGGGTCTTGGCAGGTTCTCCTTACGTTTCGACAGGACGGAGACACCCGCGGCAGATTTCTGCAGTGGCGGTGCCATATATCATCTGTCACGGCCAGAAGGCTCCACAATAATGAACAAGTAATAATGGTATCTTGAACTTCAGTCTCTAAAGGTAGCTCATCCAGAGTCATTATTGAGACACATAACCAGATGAGCTTTTTCAAATGAGATTTTTTTTTTTGTCACCCTCGAAGACTGGAGGGGGTTACTGTTCACAGAGCGGATAACCCGTCCTCATTTGGTGTTAATGGGACCGTGTTAAGGTACGGCGTGAAAGCAAGAGTCGGAGTAAATTCCATTTCCTTGCGATTTACATTTCAAGCTGTTTCCACACATCTGTTTCTCTGGGACAGGGGAGATTCATTTGGATAAAAGCATGTGTGTGTGATTAAAAGGAGGATCTAATGAGTGGCGATGGTGCCACACAAGATTATGACAAAGTGTGAGTTGGACTTCTATGCTGGTTATACATATCAGTCCCTCTGTCCATCCCTCTGTCATGCACTCACCCATCCATCCCTGTTCTGTTCCTCCTATCTACCCCCATGAATCCCCCCATCTCAGCTTTTTTTTGTCTTTTTTCCCACGTATTGGAATGCTTCCTTTAACCCATAATGAGGGAAATGCATATGAAGCCGTGGATTTTCTGCATATTTGACAGCATGTGTTCCGAGCTTCATGTTGCTGCTCCTGTGTTCGCACGCAGGGGGGGCAAAGGCTCTGGAGGTTCGAGCTGAGGTGTCACTTTTCATGTAAATAGAACGTGGCACAATGTAGCCGTCCTGCTGTTTGGGAAATTAGCCGCGACACACGCGGTACGTACACAAGATCAACACCGAGGTTTACAAGGAAGTGTCCAGTGTCTGACGCCGAGATATGAGAATGATTGCTTTCTCTTAAATATGTCCACATTAGGCCGCCCCCCCCCACTTCCCCTAACGGTCCCCTTTCCCTATGTCCAGTTCAGCAAACAGTATGATTTGACCTGTCCGTCATAAGTGCTGATGTAGCCATGCTCACAGAGGTGCCAACGGGTCCCCAGAGTTGGATATCGCTGCTAACTGTCATCCAAGTCCCTCGATTACAGGAGTGAGAGAAGAGCGATGACTGAAGCTACTCACGGTCGGCCCTGCTGCGAGTTACTGAAGCTGTCTAGGAAAGTGGACGAAGTCAAAGCTACGGCTGACATTCACTGTAGGATATCACGTAAAGTACAAAATACATCACCGAGGGTACCGTCAATTAACAAAATGACAAACGTACGGCTCTACAGCATGATTCACAGAGCCGTAGGTGAATGACGGAGAGGGTTTTGGGGAAGGAAAGGGGAAAAATGTTGCGCTATTTTGCTAATACTTCAAAGAAAAGATTCAGGGTTGACAGTTTGGTGTCATATTTACGTCCGCGCGCACACACAAGGATGAAAATGACAAAGAGGATCTGATTGGCGCTCACAGCGAGGTGTTCCTCATGTTGAACCGTTTATGGCACGCAGGCTTCGTGTGTATCCACCGGCGCATTCGTGTGTG
>OMNV01026422.1:0-14622 GCA_900303265.1 Brotula barbata | reverse complement strand
TAAAAAAACTAAACAAATACCCAAATAAATCGGTGTGAAATAGAAATATATGTGTGTGTAGATATACATATACTGTATGTGTGTATGTATATGTGTGTGTATGCGTATATATATATATATATATATACTGTATATACACAGTATGTATGTGTTTGTATACTGTTTATACGTGTGTATGAGCATATAGCTATATACAGTGTAGATAGAGAGACAGGCAGATAGATAGTATGTGTATATGTGTGTGTATATTTGTGTGTATGAGCATATATGCATATATATATACAGTATATATATGTGTGTGTATGAGTATATATGTATATATTTATATATATATAGATAGATAGATAGATAAATAGATAGATAGAT
Source organism: Brotula barbata (assembly GCA_900303265.1). NCBI lineage: Eukaryota > Metazoa > Chordata > Actinopteri > Ophidiiformes > Ophidiidae > Brotula > Brotula barbata. The sequence goes on along the minus strand of OMNV01026422.1, from coordinate 14,256 downwards.
GTATGCGTGTGTATGTATATACAGTATATATATGTATATATGTGTGTGTGTGTGTGTGTGTATGAGTATATTTGTATGTGACTGAAAATGAGTCCCGATTCTGGATTTAAAGGTAAAGATGTGGATTTTGTTTTTGTGTTGCCAAGTTACTGTTTCCACAACATAGAGAGGCGAGCAGACAGGTTTCATATTTTTAAACATTTGTGCTTGGTGGAAATTTTCGAGACACCATGAGAGAGAAAGAGAGAGAGAGAGAGAGAGCGAGAGAGAGAGAGAGAGCGCACACAAGGAGAATTGGTGAGGAGTGACAGTTTCTTTGGTAAATATCGATTTGTGGTGCTCCATCAGCTCTCTCGGTGGTTCGTATTGGTGGAGAGGGACGGACCGCCTTCCCAATAACATTTCCTCTCACATTATTTGCAGAAAGACGTCCATTTGTGGCTGTCCTGTAACATTTGTCCAAGGAGCCACGGAACTCAGGTGTGGCTTTGTTTCTTGATTCTGAGGTAGGCACTCACTGTTTGATTGTTTTTTTGAAGTTGACGAATGGTTATTGACATATTAAGTGACCAAAGAGTTTGCAGCAGGAAACGGGCAAAACTAACACACCTGGAGTAACATCTGTATTTATGAGAGAGAAACAAGTGGATAATGACAAAAACTCAGCAAATGTATCCAAATCCTTCAAGTGACTGCGTGACCTAATCCTAATCTGTTTCCCAGTGTTGAAGGGGTTAATGAGGTCATTGTATTTATTCTCTGAAAGCTCCCTGAGTACATCTGCCTGTGCTGCTTCTTTGGCTGTCTCCTCCGAGGTGCAGATGTGTTTGCACCATATGAAACACACCATAGAGGTGAGAGAAGGTATAACATTTCTGTTTGGTTACATTGACTGGGACACGTTTGATTCCCCTCAGTTTATTCCAGAACCTTCATTGGAAGAACTACAGATCCAGTTAAATCTGATTCTCTTTCACTCCTTTTTCAGAAATCTGATGCTTTATTGTACGCACCTTCAGCAGACGACATTGGAGATGTAAGTTGGGAAACTACACAAACGTGATTTAGATCTTCTGCTGTGACTATTGTTTATAGACGGAGAGAGATAGGGAAAGATGAGAGGCAGAGATGGAGAGAGAGAAACGGACAGCGAGAGAGAGAGAGAAGCTTGTGCATAATCCAGCCTGTGTCCCTCACTGTCCCTCATGTGGACGTCGTCTGATCCTGCTGCCGTCCCTGTTGTCCCTGTTGTCCCTCCGTCCTTTTGTCCTCTGGTCTTTTTGCCATTGTTTTGCATCTTCAGTGAGTGGGACTAAAAAGCATGTGAGGTAAACATGGAAACAATTGGCTTCCCCCCTCGCCCTTCCTTCCTCCCTCCCTCTCTTCCTTCCTTCCTTCCTCCCTCCCTCCGTCCTCAGAGAGAGGGAATGATCCCTATGGATCCATGAGTGTTTCTGGACTTCTTCTGAATATGTAGGACGTCTAACCTGATAGCAGCTCCGTACCCACGCTCGTATTCACGCTCGTCCTTACCGATGGTCATCAAGTTTGCTTTAATCAGACATCATGACCTCCAGGGTTTGTGTCATCTTCAGAGTTTCAGCCAATCAGAAGCCTGCTGACTGTGGTTTCGGCTGTTGATGTCAGTGAACGCGTGAACACGCGGTGGTCTCAAATAATTTCATTCATCTGATCCGATGGGGCATCAACGGGGTTCAATCCATCTGGTTTAATCCACGTATGAAGAACACCAGGTCCTCCAGGTCTTATGAACATAAAAGACATTAAGCGCGGTGGAGAATAGCAAAGACGGGGATCCCTGTTCAAATCAGACCACGTCTTACCACTGTTAGGGCAGAAGGGATTCAAACCCTGACCCTGCAGGTCCCACGTCCACCATTTGGAAGGAGCCAAATTATGAATTTAGTTTATGGTACTTTAAATGTTGATATTGTGTCTTTCTGTTGTAGAACTGTAGACACATGGCCCTGGAATGTTACATGTTGGAGTTGGAGGTCATCTTTACGGAAGAAGACATTGAGGATAATTTAATAGGCTGCATATGGACGTTCAGCAGCGGGCTGGCCCGGAAAGACAACAACGTAAGTCCTCTTTCCATCTCCCGTTATCACTTGGATTCAGGCAGTAACGTACGGTTCGCACAGCCATACAAGCCTTTATGCCGTTCTTTTCACACGCATGAATGAGAAACTGATAGATGTATGCGTGCAAACTGGGTGACGTCCCCGTCCCCGTTTCCAGCTAATGTGCAGAACTGCAAAATGAATTTTAAACCTTCTTTGGTACTACATTTTGAGCTTGCAAACACAAAATTTGTACGATCAGAGTCCTGAGTCCGAGAGTAAATTTGAACATTTGCAACTCACTCACCTTCATCTATGTATGAAATTTCATTGGCTCTCTTTTGAATTCTTTTAGGGCGACTGTCCACCATGTGAGGCATACACACTTAACAATACTACAGTATTTCTCAACAGATTACAGAGCTTATTGCAGCAAATGACTGGATAAAGAGGATAATATAAATAAGATACAAAGGTGCAAATTATTTTTATAGAAACTTTTTGTAAATAGCCGTTGCTTTGCTGTAATATTATATGCGGACGACATAGTGAAGTATGTAAGATGTCTTGTTGTGTTTGTATTGTGTCATACACTTGTAAATGTGACATGTAAAATAGGAGTTTAATGTGTAACCCACACTGTAATATAATCTCAGGGTTTTGTTTTTATGTGCTCAGATTATTTTATCACGTGTATCTTTGAACTGCTCAGAATGTAGCGTAGCAGCACATGCTGTGTCTTCATATTACAGAACATTATCCAGCTCCATGGTTAACACTACTGAATGAATACAATATAGCTCTGTTGTATGTTTACTGAAGTCTGGTATTATACTCACTGCATTTAATTGTTCATTATTTCATCTTCAGTATTTTGTTTTGTATGTCAAGAAAGCGACAAAGGAAAAGCCATAATAAAAAAACAGCTTTCACTACTGGTTTGCAAGTCATGAGCATTTTGACTCGAACGAAAGTTCATGGCTAGTTGGACCTTCAGGGGAGAGAGGGGGATCCTGATGTTTTCAAATCAGGCTCTAGACAGATATTAGGAATCTGATAGGACAAAACTAACACATTCCCCTGTCAAAATGACATCATCTCCATAAACTGGGTCACAGTTCATTTGTTTACTTATTTTAAAGGAGACACATTATACAGATTTTTTCATTCTTGTTATATTTTTATATATATACTGTATATACACATATATACACACATGTATGTACATATACAGTATATATACATATAAATAAATATAGAGGTGTATATTCACACCATATGACCCTACACTGACCCCTAACCTTAACCCTTGCCCCAAAAATGCAAGTCTGAAATGGCAGTGGTGATTCTTCCGTTGTGACTTGTTATCTATGTCAGGCCTGAATAATGACTGACACGTGTTCCAGATGTTCCATGTTGACATCAACACTGAATTAACGATCCATTCGAATATTGGACATGAGTCAGAAAAGCACTAAAAATGTCTCACAGGCAGAGCAGGAGGAAAAATAACAAAAACCATGATATGTATCTTTTAATGTTTGACAGCTTTACTTGAAAAACGCCACCTACACCATATGGATATAACTTGTATTGCATATTACAGAGGGTTAAATTCTGGGCCATTTTACTGTGGCACATTTGAGTTTCCATGTACCAATATCCATCCGTCAAACCATTCTTTTAGTTTCTCCAATGTTAAATAAACATACATACACTATATATATATATATATATATATATATATACAGTGCTGTGCAAAAGTCTTAGGCCACCATTAGATTTGTTGTTTTATCGATGGTACGTATATCTTTATTAGAATACAACCAGGAAATGTGTCTGCAGTATGAAGAATCAGATACGATCAGCTTCTACAGGCTAAAGGGTCGAGGATTTAGCGTGACCTCCCTTGGAACCAGGCTCTCTTCAACCTAAATGGAATGGAACCCTAATTAATGTCATTGATAACACCTGGATTTGTCCCACTTTCATCACTATTTCCTGTCAGAATGACTTCTGGAAACACCAGGTTTGATTGGGGGGACCAAGACTTTTGCTCAGTCCTGTATGTAGAATGTCTTCCACATCAGTGAGGTTTAGGTTTCAAACCTTACATCATAATGTCTATTGACATTACAAAAATAAATGTATTTCTTATGTAACAGTAACAGATGATGTTCCGTTTGTTTCCTTTATTGAATTACCAGCTAGACGTCAGGTGGTTTCCCTTCAGCTCGACTCAGTTCTAGTAAAAACTCAGTCGCAAGTACCGGGGCGATACTCGGCTTTCTGAAACGGGAACAGTGCTCAAAATTAGATTTGTAATTTGTTTCTTATCTACCTGAGGCCAGTTTGGTCCATGTCAGTAAAATACACGACAGCTAAAAGTAATACTGGACTCTAAAAACCCTCACGTATGAGCGACTCCAGAAAACTCTTCTTCATCGCACAATAACTGTCTGACTTTCTGTTTTGAATGTGATACAAAACGGTAACTGCTATGTCACATTCATATTTCATGTTTAAGATGAGCAACTGATACATTTCTTACTCAAATTCTCCAACCACCTGAGGCCTAGAAAAACATTTCACCAAAGGACACAATATCATTTACATACAGTTCATTGTCATTATTCTGGTACTGACAAATGGAAAGTGCATTTATTTTACAGGTTACATGTTTGACAAATCCAGCTTTGGTTTCAGTAACCAAACACACACACACACACACACACACACACACACACAATTAAACATTCAGCAATTTCAGCAAACAAACAAAACCTCTCAAACGTTCCATTGTTACTCAGCGTTTATAAACACAGAGCCATGGTTGCTTTCAGTTCATACTCAAGAGTCCACTTTCCCATAAGTCCCCTCTGGTGGGCGGTACCACTTGGGAAAGGCCATCAGCTGCAACACGTTGAAGGCATATTTCCTGCATTTAATATTCTTTTGTACGTTCTCAATCCGACATCCTTCTCTGGTGATCAAATAAAGAGAGATGCAGAGGAATAAAGGAACAGGAGGAGGGAAAACAGAAACAAAACGTAAACATGAGAAACTTACAGGAAGGAGCATGTCGCTCAAACATAATTGAAAATGAACGCGTCTCTAATTTCCTCTTTAATTGACGTGAAGAAGCAGTGCAGCATATTTTGGTGTGTGTGTTAGGTGGGTAAGACGCTGTATGGGAAAATTAGAATGCAGTTTTGTTTCAAAGTGATGGTAGAAGCACTTGCAAGATGTTTAAGATGTTTAAGATGAGCGAAGAGGACGACCGATCGGCGTTGGAGGTTCACTCTCCTGCCTCTGTAGTCCAGAGGTGAATTTCTATGTAATGTGTGTGGAGCTGAGGTTGGGATGCTTTTTTTCCAGTGGGAATTTTTCTCCATGTCTGGCTTCCGCTGATATAAAAGTAAACAGGAAAACAAACTCCTTAACGAGGGAGGAGAGCAAACACAGCTTTATTTCAGCGATACATGGAGGAAATTCCTAGTTTTCTTACAACAGAATATCCCCAGACAAAGCTTGAGGGCTATTTGCAAGTCTGTGTGTGTGTGTGTGTGTGTGTGTGTGTGTGTGCGTGCGCTCCTATTATTGGAGTCAGACTTTGGTATGGTAGTCACAGGTATCATATGACCAATCTCCACGGTCAGTGACACAAAGTGATTTATGGCTTTGTCATCAGCCTCGTCCTCGTTCGTTCCAGTGTCACGGCTTGACATCCCATCATGCACGTCTTCCGAACGCTTGTAATTTATCAGAGATTATGTTTCTGTTGGAGGACGTAATGCATTATGGACCGAAAGTGTTCAGTTTCCAGCCATGAGACGGTGAAGAGGTCCTGACCCTGACCACGCAAGTCTTCCACAAAGGTCAGCCTCAATAAAGAACGAAGGGCATCATCGTCATTAAACGGCCAACATTATAAGATTCATAATTTTGCTATTTGTGGTGAGCATGCTGCGAAGGGCCCAGACTGGACTCGAACCCACCCTGCTCTATTATGTGGTATGTGTGTTTTTCTCTCCCTTCTGGCTCTAATTTGTGCATCTTTGAAATTTTTCTACGCTCATATCTTTTTCACCAGGAATGTGGACGATTCTATCGACTTAATAAATCTTAATGACGGGAGGAAACGTTAACTTCAGTGCAAACAAATATTGAGTTTGAAATGTATTTGGAAGGATTTTTTTTACAATATTAGAAATGTTTAAAATCAGTAAATAGAATACAATAGCAGTCATACATCATTTAAAGAGACGGCAAATGATATTATAAAAGTGGGACAAACGCGATATCAAATTTGACGGATGACTTTTCACGTTTATAAGGCAAATTTCATTGGGATTAATGTCACCTGAGTGAATCCACTTCCACACAAAGGGTACGGTGAGATAACTTTGAGTCAAATATATTGTTGTAACCTGGGCCCTTGAAGGAGGGCTACTACCTAAAGGGGTGAGGGGTAGGGAACACAACAAGACCGGCGTGTAGACCACACACAGCCCTATAATCTCCGGCGTGTTATCTATCTGTACGTCTGTGATACAAAGCCCTGCTCTCCGTATCTTCATTCCATTAACTTTGGACCCGAGGGTTCCCAGATTCGAAGCTGTGTGTGAGCTGCGACGTCCTACTTCCTGTTTCCTGCTCTGTAACCTTCACTTATTCTGCACAGCAGGGAACAAAAATGATCGTAGCGGTGATGGTGATACTAAGTACTGGTTGTCTTTGCTAAAATGTTCTCATAAACCTTTGTAAGAGTTTTAATAGTTGGCTGAAGTGAAAGGAATGCGATTTTTATCCCAAATGAACCGGGTCAACGGTAGAGGTAGTCGGGCGTTCAACTGGGTTTGTTGTGGTTCGAGTGCGAACGTAACTGTGTAATTGTAAAAAAAGTAAGTATGCAAAAAAGTAGCATGATTGGGTTTCCAGACTCTGAATATCTGCACGGAGATTATCAATCAAAATAGTACAAAATACAACAAACGTTTCACTTTACCCTGTTCAGGATGGTGCGTGAGCGTAGATTACGGATTACATTGAAGAGGGTGGAACGCGATTCATTTGCGAGTCGGTCGCTCGGCAGAAAACGACGAGCTTCTGCGGCGTTTAAGTCCTGCTTAAAGGTAAATAATCTGTTTATATCTGTACTCTGCCACAACGCAGGGTTGACTCGTCCGTTTTAACTTCTGTCAGCTGTTGCAAATGTGGAAAAAAACGACATATTTGCGTTCGTTTTGATGCTCTGTTACTGTTCGGAACGATACTCATTGTGAGAAATCGGCTCCACCTGTCTTTTAGAAGACGTTCCTAATCTGTTGGGAACGGCGGAACAATGAGTCGCTTATTATGTTACTTCATGCCCTCTGATCAAATCAGTTTTCCCAAACCATCGACTGTTTCACAGCGATTAACATCGTAATGCGTGATGTCAATAAGGCATATTAAAGCACTCACCCTAATTAGCCTCACGCAGCAAATCCAATCAATTCACCCTAGCAGCACTCATAAAAGAATAATCAGCAAACACGGAAAAGGAGTGAGTATAGATAGCATTGTCAGCAATTTATTGATATTTTGCAAGCAGAAAAACAAGACTTAAAATGAGCCACACGACCAGTAAGTGGGAGCTAACGAGCAGCAGGGCAATGGGGTAAAAGTGTCGTGACGCCGGTTTGTTCTCTGCCACGGTGCCGGCCTCGGGGTCGTCCCACTGCCAAATGTCTCCCTGGGTCAGCCGACTGCAGGGGCACCCGTCGGAGAGCGAGACACATGAACAGAGACAGATCAAAACACTGAGGCGTTAGTCACTCCAGAGCCAGAAAGCCCCCCTTAGACACAGCCATTAGCAGAGAGTTTAGAGCCACAGAGCAGCAGGCAAAGATGGATGGGAGCACGATCGACGGACAGCAGCACAAAGGCGGGTTCACAGACGAGTGCACTGTGGAGCCGTGTGATGGGAAGATGGTGGATTGTAGATGATTAAGAGAGGAGACGTGTGCTTCGCCACGTGCTTCATGCGTTTTCGGATCAGCTCTCACACCTGGATTGTGTGAGTGGTTGAACAGGATTTTGCGTCACATGCCTGTGTTGCGTCTTAGAGTTCATCTTCATTCACATTCACACTGATCATGTGATCTGTGTCACTGGTGCCAGGAGCACTTTGAAACGGCTTTTGGCAAGTAATGTCTGTACTTTTGGACCGCATAATCCACAACAGCAGCTGCTTGATACCCGAAGGAAATCTTGACATTTCCTGACGATGTGTGTTCCATGACACCCTCAAGTAGAATTAGAGGGTAATTCAAAAATAGAGATAAAAATATATTGAAAACTAAATGTTTGTAAGATCAATTCTACCTACGGGATCCTGTCAAGTATGAGATATCACGACTTCGCTTATTCCCCAAAACGACAGTAATTCACGGTGACAGATATCTGAAAGATTAAATCCATAAATTTACACAAGAGCAGAGAATCCACTGCTGGGAGAGAGACCCAGAGGTCAAAGAAGGGGCACAGCGACCCCACGAAGGTGTCAGAACCGATCAAAATTTGCCATTTAAATGAACGGACCAAGTTAACGTACTCCAGCGGACTACAAATAAAAAAATTGTCTGTAACGCACGTGAGGCAAACGCGATCTAAACAGCAGCCAGACTGCAGCAGATGTCTTCTGTGTGCTGGGCGTCTTCACAGCAGGTTGACCTGCCAATGTGGAAATGCCCTAGTAACAGTTTGACCCAATCAATGAGGACACGTGGAGGAGTGACGCTCTGAGCATTTACGGGAATGTTAAATGTGACAGCGTGCCTAGTTCCTCTTAGTCAAACTGAAGCTTCCAGATTAGCTGCAGGGCAACTTTTCAAAGAATATGCAACTCTGACAAATCGACCAAAGTTATGCAGTTAAACTCAGTGAGACATTAGTCACTGATTTAGTTAAAGATAATTCATCTTTCAGTCTCGTGTGAACACAGAGGAGACGCACACCATCTAAAGGCCAGATATTATGGATGTTCAGAAAAATATGATAGTACAGCGTACCGTATTTGTTTGTTAATTATTGATTTGTTAATCTCATCAAAGATAAAACGTGTGTGCGCGGATGGATGGCTTCACTGTTCTTGAAGGACACCGCAGCCTTTGCTCTTCCTTGCTTGGACAGTGTGCCGTGTAATGTTTCAGACCTCTGACACGCACTCCTTTCATGACAGTAACCTGGCCATCATTTTAGTCAACGTTCAGACCTGCCCAGCTGTAAGCATCTTAAAAAATAATGTCTATCTGAAGATGATATTGGAGATTTATTATTGATCAGAAGCACCGTGTAGTCAGACAAACGGGTTTGGAATTATGATTTGTGTTGAATTAAATGGAACATGCATGCTGTCGATGCGTCATTGACAGCATGCAGTCGATGCGTCAGCCTCAGGTTTTTAATAAAAATGTTCCGAGAACTGAAGATAAATATTATGCGTAACGATGTGATAAGTTGTTGTACTATGTTCACTACGCATTATGTCTATTGTTATGTCTGCTATGTGCTGCGTCTGTTGCTGTGTCAAGCACCCACATGTCAAAGCAAATTCCTTGTTTGTGAAAAGCTACTGCAAGCCGGATTCTGATAACATGTACTCTGTTCCTTTGGAGCATCGGGTCGTACGAGTGAGGAGTTGAAGGTAATAACGCATGAGTACTTCGGGAAAACAGGTATTCCTGTATTGAACTTGTACTAGTTGTAGCACAGTTTGTGTTTAGGGATAGTATTTGTGTGCTTTGTCACTTTATGTTCAAACCCGTGAACATCCTGCAGTGACTTAAGGATTCGGACGCGGGACGTCAGAGGTGGCAGGTTTTTCCTTCTTGGGGACAGATGAAAGCATGCATGAGAAGCTGTTGATCTGTGAACAACGTGACCAATGGTGGAATGAAAATATTTACAAAGCTCCTGATAATAACGTGGGAGGGGCACACGCAGAGAATTTATGAACACATCCCATTGAAGATGTCTGACATTTCATGCGTGGGATTGGCTGGAACAATGACTTGCACCTAACTTGATGTCACTCGGCGTCTTTTCTTTGTCTTACCTCCGCATACAGTCCAGGGCACGGATAAAGAAGTCCTTGTTGAGCTGGTGTTCATCACGTAGGAGGGCACACTGCTCTAAGGTGACAGACATGGATGTCCGGTCTTTGGCACTTTTACAGCTGGTGAACCTGATGCCATTTAACCTCCGGCAGATCTGCGAGGAAAATGAAACAGAAGGTGTAACTATGCTTCCTAACACGAGCAGAACAGCCGGAAAAAAGTACAAAGTTCCTTTGATGGTCATGATGGGCTTGTTTCAAAAGAAAGCACATACAGCGAAAGAAGTCATTGACCTGCGTGTGTGTGCGTGTGTGTGTGTGTAAGTTGTGAGAGGAGATTGAATATCAGGTGAAAACGCATCAGCGTCTCTGTCGCCCTTAGAAATCCATCCATCATGCTCGGTCACATTATCTCCACTTCCATAGTCCCATTAAAGCTCATGAAAGATCTATAAAGAAAACATTACGCAAGCCCGCTTTTTGCTAAATGTGATCCAGCTAAGCATTTACAGCTTCCACAAAAGTTCATTAATACGGTTCAGGGAAACTGTCAAGAGAAAACAGCATTAGGAGATGAGATATGGTTTCGACTGCTCACCGCTCCAGCAATCCACAATATTTCCACATTCTTCCTCTTTTTTGTTACTACATTCTTGCCCAGGGTTTCAAGTAATTCCTTGATGTCAGTCTGTGTCTGAAAACACGGTAGACCTGTGTAGAAAAACAGGACAAAAGTACAACGACAGCTGTTTGTTTTTCTGTGCTCAATCAAACTTTGCCATTTGAATCTGGATGAGCTGTCAGAAGAAGTAAACGGGACATCAAACAAGAAGTGCATTTATTCTTGAAAGAACGAGGGCAACCCCGTGTGCTCTTTTTCTTTTTCTTTTTTTTGTTGAAGCAAGGACCACTTCGTGCACTTACATTCAAGGGGCACCTTTTCACTTAATGATTTGTAATAAGCTTCTAACATCTCGAAGTTCCTCTGGTTTATTCGTTCTTGTAGGGAGATATCTCCGAACCTGACAAGGCGACATGGAGAACAAGAGCGGTTACGGTGCAGCGGGCCGTATGCAAAACCAGCAAACTCGCTTTTCACTGTGAAAACTTGGTTCCTTGTGGCAGTTTTTATGCGTGAAGGCAGAGCGTGTGCCGTACCTCTCCGCTATAGTTTGCTGCTCGTTGATGCCCACGTTAAACAGCACTGGGAACACTTGTAATGGTTTGCCCTCTTTCAGCTCGTCTGGCAACGACTGGAACACAAATTGCGGTAATGGCACTTCGACAGTGATGTGATCTCTGAAAGAGGGGAGAAATGGAGACAGGGGAGGTGAAAGGCAGAAAACTATACAGAAACATGCGGAGGAAATGAATGTTTGGAAAGCCAAGACAGGCCAGTGATGGTGTTAACGCTGAGGTTTCACTTAAGCATTTAGGGGTTAAGGTTTACTTAGTTTACATTTTTGGATAGTAACTGCACTAACTGTGTAAGTACTGAAAGTAAAAGTACCTTGTGATAGTCTTCAGATTACCAAAATTATAATCTCAGCCAACACTTTACCTCTTTAAAGCTAAATCGCATCCATATCTTACGTGACGAAAACCAGTTACTAATCACGTCGATGAAGCTTTTCAAACTTTATTTAAAGGTGATCTTGAACTTTGGAGGACACCTTAAGTGAGTTGAACTGTTGAGAATCCTCTGTTTGAACTTCACATTTATTTATACAATTAACTGAAAGAAAGATAATAGAGAGAAAGATACCTTATGAATAGTAGAAATGTTGGGGATTTTTTTTACCATCGTCAGTCATACTTTCACTCTTATGTCCACCTCTCAGTCTGCATATTGAAAACATCGCCTGCTTTAGGATCTGACAACTTTAATGAATAATAAACCTGTTTGGACAAAAGTAGCCAAAGTATAGATATTGCAGTTATGTAAAAGTAATAATTAGCAAAAATATTTAAAGTCCCTTGAAGTACACAGTCTCTTAAGACATGGTGAAGTAAGTACTGTAGCGAAGTGTTTTTACACCACTGTGTTCATCCTGACAGACATCCAGATGTATCCGCAGCACAGTGATTACATGAACTCCACTCTCATAACTCTGTAAGCAGTAACTCTGCTCAGCGTAGTGCCAGGAAAAATGCTTCACACGCCAACTCTTGGAGGAGTGATCCTCTCCAGCAGCTAATTAATCACACCTATCTATAAATCTGTGCAACATTGAACGTCTGCACTGCACTGCAGTCTGTTTCCCTGCCGCTTTTCACTTCCTCTGCCCTGTGTAGATCACAAATAACTACAACTGGAATAATAAATAAAATAAAATAAAATAAATAACTACAACTACAATTAACTACAGCTACACTTTAATAGATTTGAGTTTAAAATCGCATAAACTCATCTGAATTTGACCTAATCAGCATATTGTATATCATGACACTACATTCTTCTACTTTTATTATTTATCATGTTCTCATACACTGATATACTGCCATATCAGCTAACACTTATGAGGACATGTCATCTCGATGTGTGTGTGTGTGTGTGTGTCTGTGTGTGTATGTGCCTTTGTGTGTCTGTTTCGGCATCAACATTCTAACAATTTCTAACTAGGACTAAATACTAAAACTAACTCAGCTGAAACAGTAAACAAATCAGTAAGTAAATCATTTGTATCTTAAGATAGACTATCAACAGTTGTAATGTAGCCGAGATCCAGATATCGCTCAAGATGAGGAGGGTTAAAATATGCTTGGATGGGCATCATGTTTATAGATAAAAAAGATTAATTATAGATTATATTAAAAGATTAAAAAAGTTTAAGTTTAAAGGATGCTCTGGAAGAAGACACGCACAACAGATTTTCTCCTCATGTTCATTTTAGCATTTTGATGTTAGACAAATATTGATCTAAAACACCCACTGAAAACGTTGAGAAATGGAAATAACGAAGGCGGGTGTGTTGTCTCCAGAGGGAGAAAACGTTTCAATCACTGGATAAACAATGACAGTTTGTTTTCCGTTGTTTCTGGAAGACATTAGACCCAAAGTCTGGTGTGTCTCACCGTCGGCCACACACTGAGGGCTGGAGGTCGCTGAGGTCGTCTGTCTTGGCCTCTGTAATCTTGAACGTTACTCTCTGCAGATCTGAGATTCCGACCTCCATGTCTTCCAGCATTCCAATTTCTTCACCTGTAACAGCACGGCGCAGAGGTCAGAGTTCATGTCAGCATCATTCTTGTCACTACTGGTGAATGATGTTGAAGGGTGTCATTTGAAAGATGAGAAGGTAAACTGCACAATGAATAGAATTCTTCCACTTTAAAGTGAACAGCCAACGAAACAGCCTTGAGCGTGTCACTCGAGGCTCTGTCAGAGGTGACTGTTTTATTCCTCTGCGCAAGAGCACTTTCAGTAAGTCGGCCTGGTCAGTAAGGAGTGCAAGTGTGTGGAACTCAGTACCTGAGGAGGTTAAACTGTGTACAACATACAAGGCCTTCACAAAAAAATTGAAAATGTGGCTTATCAACACCTACAGCTGCCAACACTAAAAGATAAGCGTGTTGTGTTGTTTTGATGTTATGATGAAATGTTATGTTGTGATGTTGTATTTTTTCTTAATTGTATAGTAAGTGTTTGCATATCGTCACCTTCCTAGAATAATTGCCTAAGTCATCTTTTGGCAAAAGTGATTTTTTTTCCTAAATCATCTAAATATTAAATATTTTGTGAAGTTTTTTGTGTTTTCTGAAAAACATGAAAATATGACTTAGGCCATTATTTTAAGAGGGTGTCGATATGTATTTTGAATTATATTGTACATGTATTGTGTGTTTGTTTTTTTTGTTTTTCTTTTCTTTTTTCTCTCTTTTTCTTTTCTTTTCTTCTTTTTTAAATTGTAATTTTACTGCCTTTTTACACATCATGGCCAGGGGACTACAGATGAAAACTAGCCTCCTGGCTAATTCTGGCTTTTTTTAACCATGTATAATCATGTGTTCTATGAAATTGCACTGTCCCCTTTTAAATAAACTAATAATAATAATAATAATAATTCATGC
>OMNV01026418.1:0-11458 GCA_900303265.1 Brotula barbata | reverse complement strand
GGCACCGTGAGGATCACTGGGGCCTTCTGGACCCAAGCTGTAAGCTGTTGTTCTGAGCACACACAGACCCACATACACACACACATACACACACACACACACGCACACACGCACACACACACATAAACAATACAAAAAATAAAATCCATCTTCAACTGTTTCACGGTGCACAACTTTTTACACACACGTCAAACTTTGTTTATTTGTCCTGTCTGGACATGTTGCAGAGCCTCGCTTGTCCTCAGACCGGGGTCAGTCTCAGCAGAGCTACCGAACCTCCACGCTTCCACAGCAGCACACACACACACACACACACACGCACACGCATTTCATCCGTTGGCGTGTCACGAGTCTGAACGTAAACGAAGCAAATGTGGGTCACGTAAATCTTCATCTCTCTGTTATCGGTTAAAACCCTGTGATTCATTCTGTGCGTCACACACACACACACACACACGTCGTTTGTATGTATTTCCCATCTGAGCGTATAACTCCATTTTAAAAAACAGCTGAGGGAAAGTCTTCTTCTTCTCTCCATGTTCGGCCGTGGCTCCGAGTCAGCTGGCGGAGCCGCTGGACGGCCAGATGCTTTCTGGGTATTTAGACTGCTCAGGAAGTTACAGAATACATTGTAGCGCTTGGCAAACGCCCGTGTGTGTGTGTGTGTGTGTGTGTGTGCGTGTGTGTGCGTGTGTGTCCAGAGTTCTCGAGAAGTTACCCCTGCAATTACAGTTTTGTTTCACGGGCGAACACTTGGGAAAACGCCACAGCGGAGCATCTCAAGGCCGGACAGAGATAGCAGCGATGTCATCGACAGCGACGAGGCCGTTTTTTTTCCTGTGGCGTTTCACCCATTTCCCATCATCTATCGATTCATAACTGCCGTGCGTTAGGCGGTAAACGCCAACTCTTCCAACCACTTCCTGTTTCCATCAAGGCGATAGCGTGTTTCAACTCCTCTTCCTGTTCCACCACCCAGGTCTTCTCTTTCCTGTCATCTTTGAAGAGAAGCCCGGCGACGCCCTGATCTCTGCCTCGCCACGCTGCAGCTAATTGCTCCAAGTTCCTGACTGACCTCAGTTAAACCGGTGTCCTCTTACAGGACACAGATGTCCACGAAACGCCGAGCTGGACTACAACAGCACTTGTGGTCAGAGCGCAGATGTAATTCCTTAATCCCTCAAACGCTGCTAGCTTAATTGGCGATTAAATTCACTTTACGGGAAAGCATTCGGGGTTATTTAAATGACTTTGGACTTTAAAAGGCATTTAAAAAAAAACACACTTTTTAAGATTTCCCTTAAAATTCTCTTAAATCACAACACGCTGAGGATCATTTTAAGACAAATTCCCCCAGAATGCACCCCGATACGTATCATTTGGGAAACTTTGGGGCTTCTGACTCGGATTTAGGACGAGGCTTTATGAAGATTGACGCCTGGGTGGTTACGTCAGAGTTTAAGGGCTTTTAATAACCAGCGAAAATGAGCGAATGTGTTTTCTTTTCGGAACGTCATGGCGCCTCAATAAAAGCCACGTGAAGCCTGCTTAGCTTCACGCCGGCACCAAAACCTCAGATTGAAGACCCGACTTTGAGAAATTCAGTTCACGTAACGAAACGAACACGTCTGACGCGGCTCGGCGATCCGGTCTCGGCGCACGCTCAGCCTCGCGGATTTCCTGCGGCCTTTGTAAGACACACGTTGTCCGTTTGAAGGACGCCACACGGGACAGACGGGAGATTTACGCCTCTGTCCTGTGTTGACATTTGCTGATGTCATCCTCCAATCTGGCACACTATCCCAGATCCCCAGATCCTGAACCACACCTGCGTTAGGGGAAGCCAAAGACCCGTGTGTGAGTGAGTGTGCGTGTGTGTGTGTGTGCGTGTGTGTGTTGAAAGACTCCTGAGCCGCTGTGACAGCCATGGTGAAGACGTCCACGTCCGTTTGGGATGAACTTGACTCTGTCTGGCTGACACGTTTGGCACGTTGCCAGACAGGTCACAGCCCTGCTGGGGTGTCCGTGGAGACACAGGAAGGAGGAGATCCTGCAGGACGTGTGCGGGCACGACGAAGCATTCCGGCTCACATTCTTCGGAAAAGCTACAGTCACTCAAAGGGCTTTTGTGTTCTTCGGTACGATTGTTTTGACTATAATCGTTTTTTGTTTTTTTCATATATCTTTTTGTTTATATATGCGAGTTGATTCTATCAGTTATTGACCACTGACAGGATGGAATGTAGGGGTGTGTGTGTGTGTGTGTGTGTCTCTGTGGCGGTGGGGTTGGTTATGGGTGTTTGTTTGTGTGGCCATTGTGGCAGAGGGCACTGCAGTTTGTTTAGGTGACGATTGGACCCAGCTGTGTCCAATTGTCACAGCTGCAGAAACTGAGAAGGTATTGGTATTATTTTGTAATTTTTCTATATTAAGTACTACTGAGGTTATTGAAATGATAATGATCATTGCAATTTGAGTTCGAAATCATGGCCACTTTCACTTTCTGGTCTTAACATAAAGGTGGATCGAAACCAAAACAAAGAAAAATTGTGACTGAAGTCCGTTTTACTCCGATGCGAATTTATAAAATGTTGACCTTCAGTGGAAGCTTTCACACCAGGGCGGCAAAAAAAAAGAAAAAAAAGCAAACAAATTCCAAGTTGTCGCCCATCGAATTCCATTTTGCGAAACTTCACACTTGACCAATGAAATCGTTTGCTTTGTATGATGTCACATTTTGTGTTCCAGCATCATATTTTAAACACATTTTCCACGTTTTGCCTCACATTCACGCATTCACACACACATTCACACACCGACAGACAGGGGGATCGAACCGGCAACCCTTCGATCGCTCGGACACCTCAGCCAAACCGCCCCACATACGATAAAAAGAGGGATTTCCACATTTTTTGCCCAAAAAAAAGGCTATAATACGCTAACTTAATGTGATCAAGAGCAAAAATGAACCTCTCTCATCACGTTTCTGCCATTATGTTGGTATCTCAGTACGCGATGTACAGATAAACTTGTTTTCGAACACTGCGTGACGTACATTTCCTTATTTGGAAATAACTCCCAGAGTTGAGGGGAACTTCTGTCAGATAATAAAACTTTTTTTTTTCCTATAGTTCGAAATTGGAACACCAGAGTGCAAGATTTCACATTGGACTCTGTGTGCCCGGTTTTCATGCGGAAAATTGCGGCACGCAAATCCGTGCCGCATTTTCGCATCACGACCTCTAAGCTGTGTTTTTTTTTGTTTTTTTTTATTCATCATTGCTTGTCCAAAGTCAAATTGTGGCAATATTTTGAGGGAAAAGTATGTAACTAAGGGGCCAACACGTGCCAGAGGAGGGATCTCACACATGAAGCGTTCCTTTTGCCCAGACAGATTTAGTATAATTGCCTCTCAGCTTGATGGACGTGTTGTTTAAATTCTGGCCTGACCTACATATTTTCCCGAGTGTAACAAATAAAAAAAATTTTAAAAAAGCAAACAGAAAGAACAGAAACTCAACACGAGGTTCTGGACAATCAGGATTGTTTTTACAAACTTAACTTTAAATTGTTTTGTGGCCCATTTGTGCGGTTTTCTCAGGGCTGTGGGAGAAAATACACTGATGGGAATCTGAAATCACTGCGCTGAAAACTGGCTTTTTGTTTTGATTTCTTTTTGATTTATGGATATGTTAGCGTAACCAGGCACAAACATTGCAGTGCAGGCACCCCCAAAGGTAAACATTTTGCTAAATTTGGCCAGCGTCATTATTGTAACTGTTAATCAGACGGAGCCCGATGTGTTGTAAGACGTTTAAGAGTCGCCGAGCAGAGCCTCACCTCCAGCTAAAACAACAGATATCTGATGACACCGTCACCCGACATGGGATCACTCAAACATCCCAGGCCAATGGAAACACTGATCACCCCTGGACATCACCGCCATACTCTGCCTTCCTTCACGAGCAGAAGTTTGCATTGTTAGCGACCTTGCTGCATTCGTAACCCTTTAAACGCTTGTTTCTGATGTTTCACTGTGATTTCAAACAAATCGATGTTGGAATTTCAATATTTCGCAATTCATTTTCCCCGTTGTTTCTAAATTGTTTCAAATTTTTTGCAATTAGTGTTTTTTTGGGAGGTTTTTTGCATTTTTTTTAAAGTAAATGTTCCTTAAGATGAGACAGTTGGGACAGAATTTAATTTAATTTAATTTAATTTAATTTAATTTAATTTAATTTAATTTAATTTAATTTAATTTAATTTAATTTAATTTAATTTAATTGTTTGCTCTGTTCTGTCTTGTCTTGTCTTATCTTGTCCTAGTTATTTTATTTTATTTTATTTTATTTTATTTTACTTTTGGAGCATCTTTGCAGATATTTGAGAAATAGTTTTTCTGAAACATTTTATCCTGTGACATCAAAACCCCCTGTTAAAAACACAACCAAAGAAAATTATTCATATTTTCTCTCTACTTCCATGTTTGTTGGCCTGCATTTCAAAATAAAGGACGAAGCGCGTGACGTTATCGTAGAAATGTTTTTGAGCGTTCTGGTAGCACATGAGAGGTTTGATTTGGACCTGAACTTTTTGTTTTTATTCATGTCTGTTTTATTATTATAAGGTTGTAAACGGCAGACAGACAAAATGTTATGTGTGCTGAAGAATGTCCCCCTTCACTAAGTGTCCTCCAACCAGTCCACCACTGAGGACAAATCTGTTCCTCTTCTGCTATCTAGTGGTGCTTATACAGAAGTGCAGCAATTTCAGATACGTCTTCCCCACTTTAAAAGCTGCACTGTGAAAAATTTCTTCCAAGACAAAATTGCAAACTTTGGCAAATTTTATCAAATTTTTGACATTGTCCACCAAACCTGCTCTTTTTTTCCTTATTCCTGCAAAAATATGTATTTTTTTATTTCAATCGAGAAAGAATATTTGGAAAAAAAATTAATGTGTTGAAAAAAAATTGAAGAAGTTCTTGATTGTAAAATAAAAAAAATAAAAAAAAGAGAAAAATTTCATTTTTGATTTCATTTGATTTTGTCCTTCGTCTTTAGACCTTCACACTGAAACTACAAACAAAGCTTTCTAGCTTTGTGAGGACAAAATTTGCTGTCCTGTACAGTGTAGTTTTATAACAAATGAAAAAAACCCCGCCAAAGATAAACTTTAAAAACGTTCAACTAAAAGACTCTGCAGTTTGTGCTGAAAGCTGAAGTGAGACGTGAAATCCTGGGGTCAAATCTATTTTGTGTGTGTGCATGTGTGTGTGTGTCACACAGTGGGATTCACACAACACTCATCCCGCAAACTCTGTTGTGTTCATCTTACGTAATGCCTTCAATCCCGCGATAACTGACGGAGTTGGTTTGTGTGTGCGTGTGTATTTGTGTGCACTTGCTTGTGTAACTTTTCCTTATATAACTTATTTACAGGAGACCTCACTCACCCTCTCTGTCACAAACACACTCACGCTACATTTTATATACATTACGCAGGTGTCACACAGCAGCAGCCATATTCCATGGAAGGAATTTTCTAGCCGCGGTCTGGGGTTGTGTGTGTGTGTGTGTGTGTGTGTGCGAGCTGAGCGGATGTTATCGCGGCGGCTCACAGACACCAGCCAGCGGTGACGTGCGTTCCGTCTGGACAGATAGAAAAGCAGCAGGCGAGCCGAAGAGATGAAGCCGTATGTAGTATTTTGTTTGTTTGCAAAAAAATCCCATTATTGCGATTATTCTACCTAAAAATTTTTGGCCTTCAATGATTCAATTCAGCTTACTTCCGACATTATTCAAAATTTTCTATTGTTGTCCACCACTTTTTGAGATTTTTTTTCATAAAAATTCACAATGCAGCCATACAAAAAAAACCATCCCATTATTTAGATTATTCCACCAAAATTTTGGGGTCTTCAATGACCTCAAAATCCAATTCAAACAAGTTTCAAACTATTCAGGTTACTTCTTTTTTAAATTTTTTTATTCCATCATTGTCAACCACTTTTTGAGATTTTTCCTAAAAATTCACAATGCAGCCAACAAACAAGCTAATCCCATAATTTTGATTATTCTGCCAAAATTTTTGGGCCTTCAATGACTTCAAAATCCAATTCAAACAAGTTTCAAACTATTCAGCTTACTTCTTTTTTTTTTAAATCCATCATTTTCTCTCACTTTTCCAAATTTTTTCTGAAAAATTCACAATGCAGCCATACAAACAAACATCCCATTATTTTGATTATTCCACCAAAATTTTTGTGCATTCAATGACTTCTAAATCCAATTCAAACAAGTTTCAAACTATTCAGCTCACTTCTTTTTAAAAAAAAAAAAATTCCATCATTATCTACCACTTTTTGAGCCGTGTACGTCTTGCAGTAAAATGATTGCAGTGATTTGGCTAACGTAGCCACAGCTAAGCTAAAGTAAGCGGTGTCCAGCAACAACAAAAAAGACACGTGTGTGTCCTTTTTTTCATACAAAGAAAATTCTATCAACTATAAAAGGAAATCCAAAATCGCATCTAATCGCAATCCAAAATTTCTGTCAATTTGACCTGGCTGCTTTTGAATTGAAATTGATACTGAATTTAACTAATAAGTGGTTCAACGAGGCGATTTGGGGGTGGAGCTAAGGCACGGGCAACTAAACTTATTAACCTCATTTTCAAGTCCTCAAAATATCGCCGTATCGAATTGCAGTACTTACGTACATTGTATCAGTGACTAATTATCGCTGTAATATGGAATGGGGACAGTTAAGATGCTGGCTGTAGAGGCCGTTCACCACAGAAGCAGCTTTAACCGATCTATTATTGGGACCCTGAGCTAAAGCTTTGGTACGCCCCCTGCTGATGAGCGAGTTGGACATATTGTATTGTCTTACTGTTGCCGTGGCTCTAGTAGAAGCATTAGGTATTGCCTTTGTCTTCCATTATATGCGGAGTGAGTGCTGCATGACGTGATTGTGTGTCATTGCCAGATAGAGGTCCAACACCAACATTACAACATTATCTCCAAGGACAGAGTTTGGCTAAACCTGTTTTTATTTTCCGTGTAAATTGTAAGAGCGAGGACAACAAAAACATCCAATCACAGTGTTATATCGAAATAGGATGGCCTTTATGCGAGTACACTGTTGTTGTTGTTTATTTCAAAACAAAATTTGTTGCTAGTGTTAGTGCTAGCTATCCAGCTAACATTGAATAAATGAATTGATAAGGACAGAGGATTGTAGGGTTTCCCAAGGGTAGGGCATCAAAAATGTGGTCGTAATTGGTCGGAGACTAATTAGCAATGCGATCGTGTCATCAGTTAGCTTGTTTGCGTCCTGCGGGATAGCATTCCAATCGTCCACGCAGGCACTCCGACAGGCCAATATGAGTCATGCCAGATCATTATCTTAAAATGATAAGTTGACGGGGCTTTGCAGCGAATAGCTAAGATTTTTTTCACGTTGGAAAAATGTGTCACTTTAGCGACAAAGACAGGTATGGCTTCAGTTAGGCTGTCTTGTTAATGTGCTTACTCATGCGGCGATCGCTCCCAATGATCTCCATTGTCCATTCGGTGAAGAAACATGTTTTTCACAGTACGTACTGTACCGTCTACGCTCGCTCGTGTCCTCTTTCATTCACACCTTAGCGTCTAAACGGGCACAGGGGATACAAGCGTTAAGCTTGACAGCTGACAAGCTGTCTCTACTGAGAACAGTGCGAGGGACAAGCAGTGTATAGGTCAGTTTTTTTCCGGTGCTGACAGATGGCTGCCACTATATAGGCGCCAGCACTCTGCCTACTCCAGATACCACAGCACTGAGAGATGGAAAAGTCTTCAGGTCAGCGTCCAGCGTCAGACGTATTCATTTTCCAAAGCAACAAGTGAGGCATAAAGGCCACAGTACGATCGCTTGACAACTCTGAGGGCCTCCGTGTCCGACAAGCTTTCTAACTCTCCGGCTCCACCACGCCGCTATAACACAAACACTTCAAGCAGAAATTTGTCGCACGCGGCGAGGTGTGAAAGTTAGGACGGGCTGATTTTCTCTTTCGGAGTCTTGGTTGGCCTTTCCGTTGCTAGGTCTACGCTATGGAGAGAGGAGTGCGCGGTTTGTAGCGGAGAGACTAGAAAATCCCACACAGAAATCGCTTTTTTTTTTTTTTAAGGAAAAAATATGCCTATATTCTCAACATAGAAATTGCGGAAAAAGCTATTTTTTTTATATTACCAAGCATCTAAAGTGATAATCCTTAATTTTGCTTGTTAAAAAAAAAAAAGAAGTTTTGAATGTAAAAGTCATACAACTGATTTTTAATTCAGATAAAAATGCAGCAGTCCTGTGTCAATTTTGTCGATCTTAACAATAACTAAAATGAAAATAAATAGAAAACAATGAAATGCCTTGACAAAAGCTTATTGAAAGACGTTCTAAAATTCCACAAAAATGTAGGGTAAAAATGTAACAAATGACACATAATTGTCTAATTTACATATGTAATTGTTTTCAAACTTTGCATCAAGTACAGACTGTCAACAGGAAGTTGACTTCAGAAAGGGTTTTTGCCAAAGGACACATAAACATATCTTAATTCCATGCATTATAAAGTACAAAACACTCACATGTTTACATCAAGCTAGCGTACAACTAGCTTGGCAGCAAAGAATGCTACTTTATTTGTGTTTTTTGCGTTGTTTGTGTATGTTGGGACTGCTATATTAACGTTGTTGCCATTTGTAGGAAGACTTGTAAGACTCTTGATGAAATACTTTCGATCCTTGGACTTAGTGGCAATTAGGGCGACATCCTCCCGAAGCGTCTACTGGGTGAAAACACGTCTGTCGTGAGAACCCTTTGGCATTTGATGAGGTACAGAAATATCCACCGTGTTTGCGTCTTTAACAAGGATCTGGAGCGGTTCATAAAATCTTTAAGGCCCCGCGCATGCTCGCACCTGTCACCCTTCCCGCCTACTGCAGAAAGTTGCATACCCCTATTGCGAAATTAGAAAATAAGCTCACGATTTGCTAATCATCCAGTGTCCTCTCCTAATGTTTCCGAAGAATAACTGCGAGGCCAGCGCGCATTTTTGTTTTTGCTTTTCATATTGTTTGTATTGCTTTCTCCAGCATTGTATTTCAAGCCCGCGTTCCTCGGATTCTGACACCTGACTGAAGGGCTTTTCGAGTGTCTCAAATGTCACATAGCAAACCTCTCCATACCTCCCCCCCCACCCCCATCAGTCCCCAACTGTACAGCCCGGCTTACGGCTCTTATCACTGGCCACTCGCTCGCTGACGTCCGTGGGGGGCTGCACTTTTTTGGAGGGCAGCCATTTGCTATTCTTAAAACAACCCCTCAGTTCAGATATCTATGTTCTCCGAGTCCTTTCTTGTCCCAGCTGCTTTGTCTGGTTATATCATCGATAATGCTCAAGTCTGTCAACATTGAATGAACGTAAACAGACTTGAACGAAATTTCCTTTTTGGCCTCTTTGTGCCAAGGTGAGAAGATTGTACTTTTTTGAGTAAGAAGAACCTCGGAAGGATGAGCTCCAGCTTGGTCAACTCTTTAGCTAAAGTCTACGATCCCAACCCTCTTCATGGTCAGAAGTCTGGCTGGAAGCTGTCACGCAGCGGAGCCGGCAAATCCCAGACCGCATCTTCGTCTTCGTTGTCTTCTAACGATACTGTCCTGCACCGCATGGAGAGCCGCATGGATTCCCTGAGCTCCCAGATGGAGCGTTTGTTTAGCATGCAGCAGACGGTCCTGATCCGGCTGGACGGCCTGTCCCAGGACGTCAGGTGCATGGGTCGAGATCTGGCTTCGATGCGGGAGGAGAGCAGACAGGCTCGAGGCTCTGAGGCGGAGACCACGTGCAGGGATTTGCGGGGGCCGGTGGAGAGGGCCGTTGAGCGGGTGCACTGTCAGGGTCATGGTCTTGAGGGGGTGGAGAAGCTTTTGGAGGGCACACAGCAGGTGATCAGCTTCATCGCAGAGGTGGTGAAGAGCTCCCGGCTGGTGGAGGTGCTCTTCAAACAGCCTGGTAGCAAAACCTGCAGGAAGGTGAGGAAGACGAGGGTTACCCATGCCATACCGGGGTTCCTTAAAACTTCAAAATAAGTGTTAGATGCAAAAATACTCTGTACTGCAATCTGGTGATTTTGCAAATTTCACGGTTTTCATGCATGCATGCACATATCACCTAAATACAGAGTCCTAACTTTTGCTTTTTAGCCTCTTGCTAGAGGCATCTAACCACAACAACAAGGGCGATAACGGCAGCTTGCGGCGAAGAATGCACCCACCAAGTTTCCCTTACAACAAAGACACCGTGGAAAACGAGTGTTGATTTTTGGATTTGTTGTTTGTAAACAAGAAAAGTTCAAAGTGATCGCTTTAAATGGCACAAGTCAGTGCAGACATTTTTCCGGTATCATATCCTAGCTAGGGTATAACGTTTAAGATGCTGTTTCTGTTGTATCAGCTGTGTCCCTTATTCGCACATAGTGAGAGCTGCAATGGCATCATGATCTTTTCAGCACACTGGGTCATCTCTGTCCCAAAGGTCACGATTGTATTTTTTACTCGTACGGTATGTAAGCTGTTCATTGTAACACAAAAAGGATTCTAAGCAACTCTTAAACTGTTCCAGGAAGTTTGACGTACTTATATCGTCAATATTTCTCTTTGTGCGTTAAGTTACAGTGAACTACTTGGCTGCTGAAATTGCTCTATTTATCTATTGCTGTTCTTTGTTTCTGCTGGCATTTGGTTCTAGTCAGTTTAGTATTTTTATACACAGAATGAAAACAAAATTCTGTTTTTTTTCAACTGATCAACAATCTTAACTCTCCGGAGATTTACATGGTTATCGTACACTGAAAATATTTTGACTCTACAGATGTTATTTCTTTTACAAGTATGAAAACACACACAACACCTGTAGTTCATTGTATCATAACTGTATTATTGATGTAATGTAGGCAACTTTACATGGACAGTACAGTCAGCTTTCAAACCAAAAAGCTCACCATTAATGGATGTGCATCTATGCGATCTAAATCGGGTTCCCAGAAACAAATTTTCACGTAGGAACTACGGCAATACAAAACACAAATATGCAAAAATCATGTAGTTGACATGGAAAATTTTTGTAATTTGTTTTCAGTAGCTGCAGTGCTTCATCCACGAAAAATTTCTACCATGATCAAATTACGATTTCCATTAACCCTTTAAACACTTGTATTTCTTGAGCTATTTCACAATACTAATCCACTCATAGTTTAGGAAACCATGCATTTAAAAAAATAATAATTCTTGATTGCTTATGATGCTAAAACTCCTTCGGTTAATTTCCCTTACAATTCTCTTTCCTTTAGAAAGGTATGGTCTTATGAAGACAAATTTACCCAGAATGCATCATGATATACAGTGTTTAGTATATTTGGATA
>OMNV01026417.1:0-13437 GCA_900303265.1 Brotula barbata | reverse complement strand
TGTCGTGTGTCCTGTTCTGTTCCTGTGCTTTTG
Source organism: Brotula barbata (assembly GCA_900303265.1). Lineage (NCBI taxonomy): Eukaryota > Metazoa > Chordata > Actinopteri > Ophidiiformes > Ophidiidae > Brotula > Brotula barbata. The sequence goes on along the minus strand of OMNV01026417.1, from coordinate 13,404 downwards.
TAACGCTGCAAAAAAAAAAAAAAAATTCAAGCAAAAATCGATGATTCATGAAGGATGTCCAAGTATCAATAAGGAAATTGCTGTAAATGTGTTTGTATTTTCTGCCAGATGTCAACAAACGACTGGTTCAAAGGGCCAAACAAACACGCAGCCTTCATGGCCGTTGAGGATCAATGATTTGATCAGCGTGCAGCTCCCATTATTATTACCCTGTAAATGTGATGGGAATCCATTCTACGCGGTGAAAACCATCTATCTCCATTTTTTCAGGTTCCACTTAATTGAAGGATTACGTGCTCTTATTGCACAGCCTGGAGACGTGTGTGTGTGTGTGTGTGTGTGTGTGTGTGTGTGTGTGTGTGTGATATCGGACGGCACAAATAAACCTGTCTTTACAAAATACATCTACATGAGCTGAAAACATTCACAAGACCTCCGTCTGCATTCCCATCAAGCTTTTCACCTGACGGTGAAATGGAAAACTCATTTATTTTCTCTATTCAATCTCCCGGTCATCATCCTCGGTCTGGTCCCAGTAAACACACATCGGGTCGCAAAGCCGGCGTCTTTCTGTGTACGACTAACGGCGCACATTTGTACCTTTTGGACAAATTACTTTTTATATTGTCACTGTCGGGGGCTAACCTTGTTTTGTTTCCATTACGGTAACTTTTCAGAACTTTTCTGTAAAAAAAAAACAAAACAACATTTTGGCTTCGGCGTTATTCATTTTTGAGTTTGCATTTCTTCTCCAAACGATATTAAAATGTGACAAACCCCGAGCATTTGAGCTGATTCAGACGATCCGTCCCTTCCGATGTGTAATATCGGGCTGATGGTGCGTGTGCGTAATGACTCTGTAAATGTGAATTTGGGAAGCCGCTGTTCTACATCTGTACGCCTGTCACATCCGCTCAGGCGCTGGGCTGCACGCTCCAAAGTCTCCAGACTCCCGACCTGTAAATACGTGTTGAGGTTTTTTCTTGTTTTTTTAAGAAACGGTTGGATTTTCACTGCAGGAATGTTCTGAAAGCATTCAAAGCAGAAGTCGTACGGTGGCTCACGTCGATGGTCCGGTGTCGTCCGGGGCTTCAGATTTGATCGTGGTAATAATGAAGCGCTGTCGAACCCTCCTCGCGAGGCCTCACACGCGGCGTGCGAGGAGATCCGCGTGTGCTCGCCTCGGTGCTGTCAGCTTCATGTTGTTATTTGTTGAATCGTTCACGGCGTCGACTCGAATAGCGGTCTGATGTGTTTTTTCTTCCTCTTTCCAATAACGCGTTGTCTTCCTCTCCTCCCACCAGTGCAACAATGACTACGTCCCAGTGTGCGGCTCCAACAATCAGAACTACCAGAACGAGTGCTTCCTGCGCAGGGACGCCTGCAAACAGCAGTCCGAGGTGCTGATCGTTACAGAGGGGGCCTGTCCAGCTGGTACGTACTCCGACGTGACACACTCAGAGAGAAAAACAAAAACAAAACACTGGCATGGATGTGAGATAGTCCAAGGCTGTCACAGTTATTAGCAAGAAAATGTCATCAGTAATACTTACATGTGATAATTAACAACGATTTAGCGAGGTGGCACTGCTGCTAAGCTAAGCTAAGCTAAGCTAAGCGAAGCTAAGCGAACTTCTGCGGTCAATATTCAGTGTAAATACAGTTTGTGGAGAACATCCTGAGGGATTTACTGAAATACCCCCGGTTTATCCGAACAGCGTGATTGCATTGCTGCAAAAGCGCTCGATTAATCTTCCAAAGTTCACCTCAACTGCGACGATGACAACAAAAAGCGTTTTCATCAGAGAGAACAACATTTCATCACGGTCGCGTAATGAGAAAGTGGAGATGTTATGTAGCCAAAAGGCAAAACGCTGAGCAAGTTAATCACAACGTTTATTTCCACTCACCGCGTTAAACGCATGACATTTTATTTCTGTGGGACTCTAATACGTGTCAGAAGTCGTCTAGTGTAAATAATTCTGACTGTCGCAGCCAGTTACGGTAACGTCGTTGCCAAGAGGCACGACTGACACACACGTTGGACTGAAATCAACAGTTTTTTTTATTGAATCTTCTTCATCTACTGTGTGAATCAAAAATGACACTCTGGTCCAAAATCTTGTCGCAGAATAACACAAACTAAAAGGATTCCAACGTGATGATTATCTGATTTTAACATTCTAAAGGGTTAAATACCCACAACTCCACCCATCAGATATGACTGACAGGGAGATCGTGATCCCCCTTGTGGTGGATGTTGGTATTTCTGTGAGTTCACAGGTGTTTTTTTTCCATCCAGTAGGGGGCGCTACAGTATAGTCTCATAGAGCTCTCCGTTTATCACCGTATAAAAATTCACAAACTCCCACAATTTTGTTCCCGTTTACCAAATTTTGCAGCCAGCTGATGCACTCAAGTCTGCAAGTCGTCGTATTGGGATTGGGGCTGTCACGAGTAATCAATTCTTATCAATTACCTGATTTTAAAAGCAATTAAAATGCTTGTTATTGACGATATTACACCATAATGTTGGTTGTGCAAAAATGAAAGGTTAAGAAAAGGTGAAAATCATCGACTGCCAAAAGATAACTCGGATGAATCTCTCCTATCTTAAGAAACAGTCTTTGATGGATGTTTACGTCTCTATGACTAATAGTCAATAATCAATCCTAATCAGGCTACAGCAACAGATGGAAAAGGGGCGGATGGATTACAGAGTCGGTGTTCAGCTCGTGAACTTTAAAGTTTGTTTAAACGTTGCGACCGTTACTTTGAAATGTGGCTAAAAACAGAGACTATTAGACGATGGTGATGAAGATGGGCGTTCGGTGTTGTTGTGTCAGATGTTGGCTGAGGTACAGGAGAACGGGTGGACGATCACACGTCATCTCACATCATTACACTCTGCTTCGTGATGGCGTTTGGGTGTAAAGCTGCTGAGTCAGAAAAGGTCGACCACCTCATCAGCCGCGTCGCTCAGACCAAGAAGCGTGTTTGGAGATGACTCCGTGCGAGGTTGTGTAAGGGAGCGGGCCTTTGTTGACGAGGCGAGGAGGGACTCTTCTGTGCCGGGGGACGTTTTAATTTATGGGCCTTCCTGAGATCTGCGATCGTCTCATAATCTCATAATTCTTTACATCCCTTCGGTTTCCTGGGTTTCACGCGTCGGACGCATCCTAATGCCAAACCTCAGAACTCACCACATCTCCTTTATCTTTCCTCTTTGGGACGTTTGCCATCTGTCCTTGACATGAGCGGGATAACTTATCGATACTGAACTTGAAATCTTTGGAAGTGGTTGAACTAAATCACTCTGATCAATAATGGTAATCGTACAATACCATTTACAAGAATGACTAAGTCCACGAGGCGAGCGTGTCCGATTCACAACCGTGACTGAGACTCAAAGGAGGAATGTTGTGGTGAGATCATAACAGATAAACTCTGTGGAAACTGAAACTTTTCAGGCAGGTGGTCCATTGTCCAAAACAGGTTGAAAACCCTTTTAGATGACAAAACCGTACCCAAACCGGTTATATTGCATGACACCACAAATGGACCCTTGTCTTCGGCTGGTCCTCTTCTTCTTCTTCTTTTTTATGACCGGCGTTCTGCGCGTTCTGAGCGAATCCGTGGCCACAGCGATGTTTGCTGACTGTCTCTCAGTGTGCGTGAATCACCGCCGGTCGGAACAGTCGCTGACTCAGGTACCCCCACTGACAGGCAGCCAACTGAAGTCCATTAAACGCCTCTCGAATGCACTCGGCGCATTCAAAGGAAACACGTGGAGACGGAGGTGGAGACGTTACTGCAGCAGCAGGAGTTGTGTACATTGTGTCTGTGTGTGTGCAGGAAGGGCTTTCAGTCGGGGAAGATCAAGAGACAACGCAACTTTTATCACTTTAAATTGTAGAATTTGGACTCCCGCGGTGAGAAATGGCCTCTTACATTGTTTCTATAAATCCTCCACGTAACAAGAGCTGAATCAGCCATAATCCACTCTTCAAAATCTACACGTACAAATATATATTTACTCTTATACACAGTATATACTTACTTTCACTCTCTTAGACATGCATACATACACCTAATTATGCTTAAATTGTTACATTTTAAGTATTATATATGTTGGAAAGAGTAAAGTATATACAGTGGTGTGAAAAAGTCTTTGCCCCCTTCCTGATTTCCTGATTTCTTATTTTTTTTTGCATGTTTGTCACACTTACATGTTTCAGATCGTCAAACAAATTTAAATATTAGACCTGAATCCGATTGAGATGCTGTGGTATGACCTGAAAAAGGAGGCTCATGCTCCAAAACCCTCCAATGTGGCTGAATTACAGCAATTCTTCAAAGATGAGCGGGACAACATTCCTCCACAGCTGTAAAAGACTCATGTCCAGTTATCGCTAACGCCTGATTGCAGTTTTTGCTGCTAAGGGAGGACCGACCAATTATTAGGTTTAGGGGGCAAACAGGCCATGTAGGTTTGGATTTTTTTTCCCCTTAATAGTAAAAACCTTCATTAAAAAGTGCATTTTGTGTTGACTTGTGTTATGTTTGTCTAATAATTTAAATTTGTTTGATGATCTGAAACACTTAAGTGTGACAAACATGCAAAAAAAAATAAGAAATCAGGAAATCAGGAAGGGGGCAAAGACTTTTTCACAGCACTGTAAAGGTGAGGTTGAAAGTATATACTGTACATATGTGAGAGTATAGAATGAATTGTGGCTGAATTCCTGCTTTTAGCCGATATGAGAAGCAAACACCAAGAATATATAACACCAAGTTCAGTTATTAGCACATTAAAGCGTTTCCCTCTCCAGGACAGCTCTGTAATTTGTTGCTGTAATCCCTTCATTGGTGTGAAGATTCCTCCACCAAAGTTCTAAAATGATATAAGAGCATCAATTAAAGCCCTGGCACACCAGCGAACAGCCCAGCCTGCCCCTGAAACGTGTGCGGTTTCACTCGGACCATTTATGTATTCCAAATGTGGATGGGAAAAACAGATAAATTGGATGAAAACAATTTCCTGAAAGATGTAATTACGATTTGATTTGAGTTATGTGGAAGGAGATGCGTCTTAGGCCTTATACAAATATTGTAATAACCCCGGGAGACAGATTGGAAATGAATTAAATAGCCTTTAGCAGGAAATGTTTCTTCTACAAGTTAAAAACGGTGTAAAATCCATTATTAATAAATCACTGGCTTGGAGACAGAAAGTCCAAAAAAAAAAGAAAAAGAAGAAAAAAAAAGATCATTTTCGCTAATTGCAACACAAAGTGAGCGGCCTGTCTGCTATCTTTAAATCTATAAACGTGATTTAAAAATCACCAGGGGACAAACGAAGAATATCAGGCACGGATCAACGAGGAATAAACACACAAAATATTTATGGAAGATTCGCTTTGTGTGTGAAAGTACGCAAGAGTACTCCATAAAGTCAAGCACACCCTGTAGGGTTGAAGGATCCTCGTACCAGCAGGGAAGAAAGTACCTCAAAGTTATGCTTGAGTAAAAGTGAAACTGCAAATATCACGTTTACTAATGACTCCAAGTGAAATAAACCTTTCAGAAAACACGCAAAAGTCGTGAAATCTTCCCCAAATGATGTGACAGAAATGAATCTGTTCGTCCGATCACTGAATCGTGGCTCGATTAATAAGACTTCAGAGTCCACCTCGAACGTGGGTTCAAACAGCTGAATTATAATTTGGTGGTGAAAAACAAACGGAGGTTAAAAGTTCACACTTAAAGGTTAAACCGCTTGACTGTGTTGAAACATATGATGATGAAAATAAAATGTTCACTGGTCCAACAATGAAAGGTTAAAGAAAATCACTGGAATTACTGGAAAGACAGATTCTTGTGTCGGAGAGTTGCAACGCTCAGATATTTATAGGTCAATGTTCTCATCTTCAGTAGGAATATTTGTGGATGAAATCCTGACCAGAGGCATCGTTAAGACCGGTTTAGTCCTGGACCGGACATCAGGGCTCCTTCACTAACGAACGCTGCTCACAAACACGAGGTTATGAAATGTTTTCATCTTCGCTGGAATCGCAACCGGCGAAGCGTCGCTAACACGCTGCCGAAGAGTGTTTGGACCACACGAGTGGTCCTGTAATGAACGTCTGAACCTGAAGGATCCGATCCGGGCCCTGAGGGACTCCTCCAAACCCCTCAACTCCTCCAAATGAAACATCTCGTGATTTATCCTCGCATTTCGTACCAACTGAGCCTTTGTCTTCCGTGTTGTTAACCTTTATTTGTTGAAGGACAGACGCTTTTTCTTGCGGCAGTGTCCACACGGAGCACCACGGGGACCGGAGTCAGTTTTGATTTAAGAGGCTCGTTTAAGCCCACCTTGGCCGTGTTTGATAAGCGGACGGAGGGTCGCTCGTTCACCCTCGGTATCCGGACTTTCAATCTTTACAGCCCCCGTCTCCTTGTTACGTTCTCGGGTCTCTCCTCGTGTTTACTGTACGCGGCCGAGCAGTAAGACCTCCTTGATCCTGGTTTACTTGAGTAAACAAGCCCAGCAGGCATCTGACAGCATGATTTCTGTGTCCTCTTGGACGCCGAGGCCAAAGACCCAGACGAGTCTGCTGTCACTCCAAACAGTAAACAGGAGGCCCGCTGAGGTGCCAATTTCATGCCAAGGAATGGCACTGGACCATAGACAAACACAATTTGATGCAATAGTCCATTATTCACTGTCCAAAAGGAAAAGTGTCTGCCCCGGGAAAGCGACCGTGCACGATTTTTCAGCGAGCTGAAGTTTAGTTTTCTGCCGTTTTCAAGTGTTTTGTATGCCAATGTCGGCTTTTCCACTGTAAAATCTGTCCCGTGCAGCACACGTAGACTTTTTATTTGACTTGTATCCCGGTCTTTATTACCGGCACGCTCGCCGCAGATAAGGAAGTTGCGATGCAGAAGTCGATAACGGGCGCGGCTCACGGCGATAAAGAGCTGATTAGCGCAGGATGGTACCGCATCCCCATCACATCAAGTGCTGGCCTTGCGCAGCGAGGAGCAGTTAAACATTAGCCTAGCGAAGCGAAACAAACCAACGGGAGTCGATTTTCCCCAAAGGAGAGACTTAAGCTAAGGTAAGCGCTAGCGTAGCATTTTTCAATTCAGTTCACAAAGTGACCATTACAAGTTTTGAGCAAGTCATTGAGGGGGAGAGAGACGGGAAAAGGTTTCAGTTACACGTTGTTCAAATGCGGATGACGTGTTTCATCATCATTTTGTGGGTTTTCAGCGCTGACGGATGACAGCAGCTCATTATTCACGACGCTCCTACAGAGGGGCCAGAGCCAAAAAACGAAACGAGTCAGAGAAGAGCTGCAGCACACACCGCGCAGGAATCAAGGTCAATCACGAAGAGTTTTCTATTATTGTAGTTCAGTTTTACGAGTGGACTTTTTGGATTTAATGTGCAGAGATCCCAAAACTGCAGAGTCAGCATGTCCAGAGTCAGCCCTCAGTGAAAATGTGGTCTTAAATGCCTCGGAATGACACATCATTGTTCCTACTCCCACAGTGAAGAACAGGTGTCGTATGATGAAGAGTCCACATCATTTTACTGTGAAATTATTATTGTGAAATTGCTGCCGTGCACAAACAAACTCCGAGGCCCACACGGTATGACCGGGGCCTCTCGTAGCTAGCCTCCACTTAGCGACGCTAAATGTTTCGCCGGTAATATCCCTATGAATTTATCAGTCATACGGCCCATCCATACCACAGTAGTCCAAACCCCCCGACCCAGTTTTACACCTTTGATACGATCTCAGTGTCTGATCATGTCATCGGGATAATAACGTTCAACATCAGGACTTTATTAAAGCCGTAACAAAGAATCTGGGACTGGAGCCTGACGTTAGCGTAACTCGTAGACTGTAGATTCCAAATGTGTTACATGTATGGGACTTCTGATTCAAATGAACGTACAAATACAGTCCGATGGATCGATTGGTCAACCAGGGCAACAGGAAGTGAGGTTTTCAACACGTGGCTGGGTTTTATCCCATGCCCCCATACTGTATGTATGCTGCGAGAGTCCGATCACATCCTGTCAGGTCTGGGAGATGGGTTTGCATTCCTATCGCGATGCCTTTCATACTTTCAAAAAATGAATCAATAATTACCGTAGTCCCCATCTGGCAGCATATCTTGCTTATTTTTTTTGTGATGACAGATAATGATTAAGTTTTCCCTCTCTCCCTCTCTGCCTCTCCGGTCTTCTAATTAGTTGTTACCAAACACAAACAGACATTTTAATCTTCTTATTGTCTGTGCCCTCTCTGTTTCTCCTCCGTGACTGCCTCCATTCTTCTTGCGTACCCTTGAATGATTGATTGAATTTATTTGCTGAATTGGATGCAAATCACCGTGTAAGCACAGAACACCGAAGCTTTCGGCGTGACAAAACGAAATTGTGATTTTTCTCAGACTTCGTGCGGCAGAGAAGTGGGTCTAAAACGCGGCTCGTCTTTATCTCCGCTCCGTTTTGGTTGCTCTTTTCGTCTCTCTCTCTCTCTTCTTACCCTGCATCGGTACAATAAGGACACGCCAAAGTAAAGGTTTTTATCGATCTCCCATGAAAGTCTCCCGACTTCAGCCTGATCCTCCAAGCTGAGCCTTTTCATGAAACACTGCACATGAAGTCCTCTACATGTTCCAAGGTCACTGAGGGATGAAACGGTTTTTTTTTTTTTGACAACTTCAAATCACTGTGAGAATTCACATTTTTATTCTAGACTCTTTGCAACACATTCACTCACACAACAGCGTCCAGATTATACAGCTGATGATAAAATGTTAATCACCGTTATCTGTTCTGCATCCAGTGATGAGCAGACTGATAAAAACACGCCTTGATTTTACTTTTCCAAACCCCATAGTCACATTAAATTGGACAGCAGCCCGTGGCCGTGTATTTAGTTACAAGTAAATTATGTTGGTAGTATTACAGCTACTTGGTGTATTCAGTTATTCTTTTTTGGACAAAGTCGTTTTACCTACAATGGACGCACTGACATGTATACAAAAAATAAATATTCAAACTGCAACTAACGATTATTTGGATCATATGACGTCCACGGGGGTTTCAACCCGTGGTCTGCGGCCCCTGGTGGTTCGTGGAGGTATTGCAGGTGGTCCGTGACGGCGATGCCAGAACCAGTTGAAATATTTCAATGGTTTTTATTAGTAATTTTTTTAATTAATAATTGATTAATAATCACCATGACCAGAAATCATCGGTCGAAAACCCCTGATTTAGTCCATTGATTATTTTTTGTAATTAATCAGTCGGTCGGATTGCTTGCGAAACACTCGAAATGCATAAAATATGAAGTGTAGTGTTTATTTTTAACCATTAAAGCAGACTTTTATAAATAAATGAAGTTTTTAAGAAGGCTTTGTAAAAACATAAAACACTCCCGGGCACTTTTAGACAAAGAAAGGAAAGAATAAAACCAAAGGTTTTCAAAGGGATTGAAAGAATAATAAATAATAAACACTAATCAACAAAGCAACATACTGAGTGGCACTTCAGTATGAAGCTCTTCAAAGTGGACAGAATGAGAAACGGAGGTAGAATCACGATCAGATAGACAGAGTTTGCATTAGCATCTAAAAATTGAAAGTAATTTGGACTCCATTTATTTTTATGTGTTTTCCTGTTTGTATGATGTGAAACACGAATCCATAAAAGCCAGCCTGTTCCCCGGCCCGGGTCCTTTCTCTCCTCTCCCTTTGTAAACAGATACACCTTGTATGAAACAGGAAGCTTCATTCATTCATGTTATTTTTCATCTATGAAGTTTTCAGTTGAACGTGATATCTTGAGTGTTTCTAGGAAAAAGGCGATACTTGCTCCGGTCTTATATTTTCGAGACGCTGCTAATTTGATAGGATGCCTGTTGTCATAACTGGCGTACGGTTACACAGGTTACCGTTCACTCACAAATGTCTTCTGTCAAGTTTATTTTGAAAGTCATATGAGCCGTAAAAATGTTCAGACAAGACGTGGTGTTACTTTACAAACTTGACTAAAAGTCATTCAGCTGCTGATTTCATGCAGTTTTGGTAAAACTGTACTCAAGTATTGAAAGTCAAAGTATTTCTGTTCCTCTCAGTGTTGTGCTGGTGTTCAGGTTAACTGGATTATAATCCTGTCCTGTCCTCCTCATTTTAAAGATAAATATGGAGCAGATCTTCAGACTCATTCAGTCAGAGTCCTCTATGTAGAGTTCACATTTATATACAGACAATCGATGACAAACAGGAAGTACTCAAACCAAAGAAACTCAAATCTACAGGCATTTTCACCAACATCAGACCAAACGTCCCCATCAAACCGTTTGGTTTCAGTCTGATGTCTCTCAGTCTGCAGATTAAAAACATCGAACATCGTCAAAATTCAGTTTGGAACCAACAACGAACCTGTTTGGACCAAAGTAGTGGAGTAAAAGTAGAGATTGTCCTTCAGATATGTAGTCAACCAAAACATACAACAGCAAACATATTCTATTCTTCTGAAACATACTTGAGTACTGTCGTGAAGTATTTTTACTTGGACACTTTAGTCCCCATATAGACACTCTGTCTGCGTCAACGTAACACCAGGATGTAAATATATTGTCCTCCTGCTAAAAACGGTATTTTATCAGACCAAAGCACGCGTCATCGTGGTATCGGTGTCAGTACATCTCGGTTTGTTTCCCAGTATTCTGTCCTGATGGTACACACACACACACCGCTGCTGCATCTCTCCTCATAAACCCGCGTGCTGAGTCCTCAGAGTCCTCGGAGTCCTCGGAGTCCTCTGAGTCTGGTCTGGGGCCCTGAGCGTTTTAGCAGATTGCCTCATGCTGTGTCTCATGTTACCACAGCGGCCGCTCCTCTAAGTGCTCATCAGTATCTCTTTCACAGCCGTATCGTTAAACAATTCTGTGTCTTGATGCGTGCTTTACGCCGATTCAGTGGGAACGCTGAGGAGGAGGAAGAATGGCCAACGCACAAACATATTGAACGGAAACCAACAATCGCTCCGTCGTGGCTGGAGGGTCGTAACGGTACCGCCGGATTACAGCAGACAGATATTTAGCCCGCTCGACACGCTTCCTGTCCTCCTGTCATCGTCTCTCACTCTTCTCTCGTTCTATTTATCTGAGGTGTCTTTAGAGAAATCTCTCTCTCTCTCTCTCTCTCTCTCGCTCTCAGACGCCTACGCACAAACAAACACCCAGAAGAGCAAACCCTTACATATAACTGTGAATTCTGTCTCACACACACATGCATACATACATACACAGCAGGTATTTACAATCCCACACGCAGGCCTACACACACACACACACACACACACACACGTACGTACATATGCAGATACAAACAAGCAAACTTATTCAAATCACCCTGGGCTTGTGTGAGCCTTCGGTTAATAACTGCGTTTGCTCTCCTCCACAGATGCAGGATCAGGATCTGGAGACGACGGTAAGATTACCCTCCTCCTCCTCGTCCTCCTCATCATCATCATCATCACCCTCCCCCTCTGTTTTAATTGAGCATATTCCGCTTTTCTATAAAACGCACGATTTTCATCCAACGTATTTTATTATGTAAATAATATTATGTAAATGCAGCAGCATTATGCGTGACAAACAAACATGAGACACAGTCCAAGAATGTAGTTCATGTTAGGAAATCACGTGAGTCAAGTCAATCAAATAATTCATGAAAAACAGAACGCAATATCCTAGCATATCGAGCATATACTAACACAAATGTTAGCTAATATATTAGCATATCAAGCATATACTAACACAAATGTTAGCTAATATCTTAGCATATCAAGCATATACTAACACAAATGTTAGATAATATATTAGCATATCAGTGTATGCTAACTCAAATGTTAGAGAATATCTTAGCATATCAGTGTATGCTAACTCAAATGTTAGATAATATGTTAGCATATCAGTGTATGCTAACACAAATGTTACAGCAGCACTGCCAACCTTTTTCCAAACCATTTCAATTCATTTCATTGAAATTTGAAAACGTGTCTGTTAACTGTCAAATGTTTGTTGATTTACTGAAATCATCGATCGTCACAGGAAATGAGAATTTTGACAGCAAGTCTGAGCGGATTTCATGTGTGAACTGATTTACGTTTTCCAAGCTGAATGTAAGACAAAGACAGCCTGGAACGTGACGAAAACGTACAGTAAGCTTGGGAAAATGAGCGTTAAGTGCAATTAGTAGTTAATGGGACAAAACACGAGATGGTACGGTCTTTAAAGACCCGTCAATTAAATGAGATGAATCTGACTCAGCCTCATTGGTCGCCCAAATAAATGGAAACCCAAAAACACAAATCTGTTTACACGAGCTGTGTTCACTCGATGAGAATGAAACCAAACTCCGACGTTTCTCTCGGAGACACCTTACATCCCCCGTGTGTCCGTTACGTTTCCAATTCTTTAACGGAACAGAAGGCACGCGACGCATTCTGTCCTTGTTTTTCTCACGGAGGTTCGCGTGCAAACCGGAGTCACACTTCTTTGAGGAATATTTTGGTTTGTGTGTTTTCAACGTGGATATTTTGTGAGTTGTTCAGATGCTTATGAAGAGGGAGGCGTTATTACCGTATGTCAGCGATGTCTCGTTATTAGCCGGCGTGTTTGTGCGTTCATTACAGCTGTCGGTGACTTTTATGTGAATAACTTTTGACTGAGTTGACGCCTCCTGTAATCTCTGTCACGAGGGCAATCACGACTTCCTGGCACGTAACGCTGCAGGATGGGTCTGATAAAGTATTAATCATAGTCTGCGTCATGGTTAGATTTTCCTAAATCGTACAGGAAGGAGTCATTTTTGCATGATGAGATTGGAAATGGATGGAGGACGTCACCGTCAGATTGACAGTTGAATGCACCCTCCTCAGCGTGCGATCCGTCCAGATATTCCTGCGCTGCCCGTCCAGACGCATCGGTTTGGATCGCAGCGCAAAGGTATCATCTGCACGGGAAACATTTGAAGATAAACCTCAGATGAAGCAGTTCTGTCGACCGACTTGACAGTATGTTGTTGTGCCGTAAGAGGAGGTGACGCTCGGTAGTTTGGCTCGTCTGTCGGATCGCATTTGTACCCGTGCATATATTAGCAGCGTTCCGTCTCTATATCTGTCCTCCTTTGTGTTTACTCAGGCAGTTTGTTCATTAACTCTCGTGCATGGAGCGTCAGCGCGCATATATGAGAGATTATAAAAGAGATCGGTCCCCCCAAAAAAAGACAGCAGACAGACGGAAATGAAAGTGGTGCTGGGTCAATCAGAGGGAGAAGGAGAGAAAGAAAGAAAGAGAGAGGAGGAGG